>JAJEJO010004865.1:206791-224800 GCA_020662805.1 Glaucomys volans | reverse complement strand
TTATTCCCTAAATGATACTATATAACTATGATTCTTTTTGTACTGTTGGAAATTAGCCATTGTTCTTAGTCACAGAAGATTTTCAACCTGTCTAGGGATAATCCAAGGCAGAAGTTGGTGACCCTTGAAATTATAGGGGGAATTAGAATGAAAATAACTCAAACTGGCTCTAACAAAATCAATTCAGGTAGGTTTGTTATATTTCATATTGAACATCATATAAAATATGTTTAGCTAAGAAAAAAGTACTAAGTATACATGGAAGAAAACTTCAAATTAGAAAGATGAGTTAGAAGTGGAGTCTCTCCATGTTGGCAACAAGTCCTAATGCTACTTCACATGTATGTGAATAGATAACACAGAATAATAGATAACATTATTATTATAAATATATTTATTATCAGCAGAGAAGGTTAAAGTACTTTATGATGAAATCCTTGGTCTATTTTTAGAAAATAATGTCTATTATGCTTTTGCTATTTAACAGTAATTCCTAGTACAGATGTACTGTAAGTAACAAGAAGTTGTGTATTTATTCAACATTTAAGACAGAAATAGTTGTGAATATCAACATTATTATCATAAAACCCATTTTGGATTACAACGTGTGTTTTTGATGACATATAATGTTAGATTAGCTAAATATTACCAACCCAGCCTACCTCGAGTAAAGGGAAGAGATCTTTATCTTCGTCCTTTAACATGTTCCATTTCTGGATCAGTGGAGGCATTAGCATCTGAATATATTCCTATTCACAATGATGAAAAACATGTACATTAATAAATATATCACTACATAAAATGTACTGTTTGTTGAATCACAAAGAACATCTACGTTTCACACTTCCGAAACAGAATGTTACATGTAAACAAGTAAAACAGAATGTTGGATATGAAATAGTTTTGCTTTTATACAGCAAATTATAAATGAACAGGTAAACTTTACACGAGACAGAGGATTCACAATCAGCTAGGTATACCTATTTAAACTTAAGAACAACCCACAGTAAACTGAACAGTCATGGTAATCATGTAAACAAGGGGTACAGATTCTGAAGACACCCAGAAAACACACCTTATCCTTCAACCAAACCTACCACCAAAGCAAACCTACAAACCAACCATCTTGCAACAATTTTAAGCATAACTTAAAACAATTTGAGACTTTTGATTTAGCAATTACATGTATCAAAACATTTTTCAACTCTTCATTGGGGAAATTTATGCTACATTAAAATTCTAATATCAAATGAATCCTATTCAAACAAATCCACTGTCCTCTTGCATACTATATTACTGCAGACAAGTTCCTCCTTTTGTACCACTATTTAGCATTTTTAACCTATTGCCCCAATTTCTAACCATTTCATATAGTACACCCCACACACCAACCTGTCCTGAAGAGAAAACTAGATGGGGTGCTCAAAAGCTACTGTATATGAAGTGGTAGACACAAAAACACTTAGAATTAAGTAAAAGTAGAAGCCTAGACTGTAACAAGGTTTTCCTTTTTCTCTAGTCACTCTTTGGTACACTCATAAAGAGCTACCACTGTCATTTCTACACTAACCATACTATTCGAAAGGATACACTTACTGCCTTTCTAAGATCTATGGTCTTACAGAAGCAAAAATTAACAGTTCATATTTCCAAAACCTTTTAGTCACAAATTCATGCTAACTTATTGAATATAGCTTAAGATACTTACTGGTTTGTTTAAATGATGTCCTACTGAATCTGCTAAGGTTCCTATGGCATCGTAAAGAATGAGCAGGTTCTTATGTTGGTATTTACTAAATGCGAAGACCAGGGTATCAAGTATATAAGCAAGATAAGGAACAAGTTCTGTACAAGCCTCCTCTTCTAGGGTAGCAAAGGCACTAAAATTTTTTAAAAAGAATAAACAATTTTGTATAAAAGAAATAGCTTACAATGGAGATAGGAAACAATCTCGTTTACAGAATACCTATTTACATTTTACATTCCTTGCCTCATCACACCAGTTGCTTATTTTTATTATTTCTTTTCCATTTTTTAAAATCACTTCTTCCTTTCAAAGAGGCTATTTCCATGCGTATCTGCTTAGCTACAATGGTAAAATCGAAAAATATTGTTCATCCTTGCATTTATTCATACAAGTTTATTTAGTTATTAACTATTTATATAGTCAGAGTACTGTGAATATGGTCATGAACAAAACAATGCCTCTGTTTTCAGGGAGCCTGGATTGCTCTAAATTAGTGAAACTGGAATTAAAACAGTTAAATTCTACTTTACACCTCACCTTTCACATGCATGCACATCAAGGGTTAAAAAAAAAACATTTTTATGTTTAGTGTTCGAGATGTGTTAAGAACACAGCAGCCATCACCATTCCTCAAATGGTTCCCTAAGCCCTACATCAAACTGCACAGTGCATTTGCTACTACAAATATGTGTTATGTAGGATCCATAAGGACAAATACGTAAGAAAGGAAAAACTACTGGGTCTCAGTGCAATAACTTTCCCTTGAGATCTAAATGTCTTGATTGTAAAAATGATAGGCTTATGGGCTGGGGTTGTGGCTCAGTGGTAAGAGTGCTTGCCTAGCACATGTGAGGCACTGGGTTTGATTCTCAGCACCACGTATAAATAAATAAAATAAAGGTCCATTGACAAAACAACAACAAAAAACTTGACTGCAATTATTAAAAAAAAAAAATGACAGGCTTAGTCACTGTTAATAAAAATCCTATTCATTAGCATTCAGAACTATTTATCCACTACCTTCGTAACACCTGCCATAAATAACAATTACATAGTTATAAGGCATTTCCTACTAGCCTGTAAGTTTCAAGATGGCAAAGACTATAAGAGTAGCATTTAGTATGTGTAACAACTGGAACCTAAAAATCAACAAAATATCAAAATGTACTGAATGAATAAATTACAGGAAACCAATTTATATCCTTCCACAACTATAAAAAAAGATTTAGTGCTATCAATCACCATAGCCCCTTTGTTCAACTTTTTCCCATCTCATTAAGAATTAGAACCCTTCCAGGTACTACTGCTTCAGACTTAGTATGGTCCACTCAAATTTACTTTCTTCTTTGCAACAGTTATTTTTTCCTATTAAAAAAGTCAATGGGGTTGGAGGGAGAGTGCTGGAGTGGAGGGGAATGCTGGGGTTGCAGCTCAGGGGTAGAGCGTTTGCCTGGCATTCGTGAAGGCACTGGGTTTGATTCTCAGCACCACATATAAATGAATAAATAAAAATAAAGGTTCATCAATAACTTAAAAAAAATGGAAGTAAAGTTGCTATGAACAAGAAGAAAATTAAAAAAAAAAAGTCAACGATAAGCTAGGTATGGCAGAACATGCTTGTAACCCAGCAACTTGAGATACTGAGGCAGTAGGATCGGAAGTTCAAGCCCAGTCTGGGCAATTTAACAAGACCCTGCCTCAAAATAAAAAATAAGGAGGATTAGGAACATAATTCAGTGGTAAATGCCTAGGTTAAATTTCTCATCCAAAAAAAGGTCAATGGTAAAGGCATTTCTACTTGAAAAAGAGTAGTAACTAGCAGGCTTTTTTAGAACATAAAGGTTTATTCTAGGAACCAAATCCCTATAGTAAGAAATATTTCTAGGAGGTCTGACATAAAAGCAAGTCTTAAATCCAATAGACAGCTAGTGGCACAGATCCACTAAGCAGTAAGAGTCACAGATGATAAGTGACAAACCATAAATCTACAGAATTTTATGTGGGGTTATGGTAATTGACCTGTAGACTAAGAACATGAATCTACTCAAACTTTGTTATTTCTTTTAAGAGTAGGAGTCTTGCCATCACCACTTCAGTTGTCTGTGAGAATGAGGATGTGAGATAACTATTATCATAGCCACTGAATGGAAAAAAAGAACAAACTGAGGAAGAAAAGCAAAGACTGAGATCCAGTTAGAATCACACTTTGATTCACAAAAACAACAGATAAAAGCTGTTAATAAAAATTTCCCAGGCTCACAGAATGTGTAAAATATGCTAATGTGCAAATCCGAAGACTATGTATCAGTCCTACAAAAAATTCAGTAAGAAAAAGCAAGGAGGAGCTGGGTATGGTAGTATATGCCCGTAATCCCAGCAACTCTGGAGGCTGAGGCAGGAGGTTCAAGAGTTCAAAGCCAGCCCTGGCAACTGAGCAACTCAGTGAGACCCTGTCTCTAAATGTAATATAAAAATGGGCTGGGGATTTGGCTCAATGGTTAAGCACCTCTGCGTTCAATGCCTAGTACCAAGAGGAAAAGAGCAAGGAAAACATCTTCTCACTGCTGGAAATTTTCTATTATGAGATATTACATTAATAGTTCAATACCATTGTTTCATCACAAGTTTGATGAAACTGAATTACCAACTCCACAATGAAGACTGTGTTGTAAATTTGTCCCACCTGCAGGCAGCTTCTTGTACTCTCTTGTTGCTATCCAGGATACGCTTTAGCAATTCTGTCATTAAAGGCTTCAGGTACGTGTCTGGTGGCTGGCTAACTACCCAGTGTGCATAGCGGCTAAGTGTCCAGCATGTTATGGAACGCACAAGAGCCTTTTTATCAGAGAGGCACTGAATAAGGTGAGGAATAAGTTCAGGCAGGTATGGAATCATGCCCTGCATGCAACCTAGAAAAAACAAAATAACAGAAACTGCTGAAAAGGTGCCAAATGTGGTTTAAAAAATTTGTTTCAGTAGCATACAAAAGTGATACATGTATCCATGAAAAATATTCAGTGTATTCCTGCTGCTATAAATATATTAATCTGTATCAACATTATTTTAAAATAATGGAAAACAGAGCTAAGTGCTCCCTAAATATCTTTTTAGTAGGATTAGGATCTCATTTTACCTCTGCTAAAAAAACCCAGCTTTCAGAAAATGCCCATGTTTTATTTCTTGTACGTGAACGTTTATAACCCAAAAGGATCAGTAATAATTCTTTATATAGGATGATGACACTCTTGCTTTTCTCAGGTTTCCCAAACTTCCTAGAAAATAAAAGCTCTTTTTCTAGCAATGTGCTTCAAACATCAGAGTCCTCTCATTCTGTTCTTTCTACGATAACAAAAATACCTACAAAGTAAACCCATGACTGTTTAATCACAGTTAAAATGGCTCAAAATAGAGACTTATCCTAAAATGGCTTTTGGATTCAATGATTCCTTTTAGGTTGATATGGACCACATTTTTGTCTATGCCACACAGGCTGTACAAAAGAGCAAAGCAGTATGGAAATCCAGAGTGAACTCTCTTTGCTTACAGAGTAACAATTCCTTAAAGCAGACCAGCCTTATAGCACCTATTTACAATTCAAACTGGACTTACCTTCAGCAATTGCTCCTAAAACCAAGATGCCTGATTCTTTAACAACCCATTCATGATGAAAAAGCAGTTCTTTCAAAAGGGGCAAAATATGTGGCAATAGCTCATCGCGATACACATTCGCAAGAACATCTAGGGCAGCAGCAGAACATTTTCCTAAGGAAATAATTTAAAAATATTTCATTAATCTATTATCATTTAATTACATAAACATAAGTACTACATGTACAATGTTTTAGTCATACCTTTCAAGTTAAGAATTCAATTAAATATAAGGTTACATGGAAAGAATCTATGAAAGAACATGCTTCTATGATAAAGAATTAGCAAGTTAATTACCCAGACATTTAATTCTGTACATGGAGGTCAGACTAGAGTTTTTCTGTCTACATAGAAAAATTAAATGAATACTGTTCCACTCAATTCAATACTTCCAAAATAATAGGATGCCTACTGTTATAATCCTGAGGAAAAATATATCCGTTTATTAATTCCATTTAACATTTCTAATGGTAAACCATTTAGAATCAAGTACATAATTATTTAGCTGGAAGTTAGGCCCATAAGTTGTAACAAAAGTCACCACCAAATGAAGCATAAAATGTTAGAAAATATTCTTTACAAAGGAGTAACTATCAATAAGTTGAATTCCATTAACTTAACAAGTTAGACAAGAACCAATGAAAATATAAAGTACCCAATTTTTCCAATGTGAAATTGGAATAACAATATCAAAAAACTAATCACGAACTATTAGTAACAGTAAAATTCTTTAAAAAAGAGCTATTATTTTAGTCACATAACACCTTACCTATCAAAAAGAATCTTAGTTATACTATATGCTGGATCTACAGAATTGAACAGTACACTGATATGCAACATAAGAAAATCTACATGTACTGATATAAAATGAGCTACAGGATATAGAGAAAGGCAGAGCAGCAAAGTGCATATAATCTGATTATACTTTTGGAGGTGGAAATTTGGCTTTAACTTTAATATATGTGTTTTACCATATATGCAAAAACAACAACAACAACAACAAAAAACACGCAGCTTCTGGAAGGATATAAAGATAAGAATGTGAAGAGGAAGTGTCCCCCGCTTCCTCAGCTTCATGTACACCACTACTGCTTTAGTAGATTTAAGTATATCATCTTGATCTTTTTCTGCCTCTTCCAACTTGAAAGCAGGGATATGCAGGCAGTTAACTGCGAAAGTATGAAGATCTTGGATTGTCTTGTTAAGTGAGACTTGGGTTCTAATACTGGATGCGTATTAGTAGGACCTGTGCTCATCTTGCAATAGTGTCTTTCTGTAGGTGTCTTACCTACCTACAGTTGCAAAGTTCTTGGCCTAGTGCCTGTATACATTAGGTACTCTAAATAAAATGTTAGTTACAGGAAACTAAACAGACAACAGGGTAAGAATTAGCACCATCTAATCAAATCAATCACATACGCTGGGCTGATGATACATATTGCTAACCACTTTCTCAAAATTATTTGAAATTCCAACACTAACGAAAGGTGGTGGTTTTTTACTGGGGGAGATTTTATCCCCCAGGGGACATTTGGCAATGTTTGGAGATATTGTTGGTTGTCACAATGGTGTGTGCACTGCTGGCATCTTTGGACAGAAGTTAGGGATGTTGCTAAACATCCTATAATGTACAGAACAGCCCCCACAAGAATTAATTATGTGGCCCAAAATGCCAATAGTGCTGAGGTTGAGAAACACTGAAATAGAGCAGTAGTTTAAAAAAACCAGCAAGCAAGCAAAAATAAAACAAAGGTGGTAGGCCCCATCCCAATTAGTGTGGGTCAGAATGCCAGCTGCACAGGATATGTGAATTTGCAGTTAAGGTTGAAAATCAAGTTTAAAAAAAGCCTATTTCCAAAGGAATGTACTTTAGAATTATGGTAACATGTAAATTGTCACACATTAAAAAAACTTACTAAAACATGCAAAGCTTGAATGTAAGAGCAGAGCCTAAGGAAAATGTGAACCAAAAGCACAATGATACCCATTCACATTCACTAGAATAGCTATAGTAAAAAAGAGATGTAATAGCAAGTATTAGCATGTGGAGAAACTGAAACCCTCAGACACTGCTGATGGGAAAATAAAATGGTGCTGTCTCTTTGAAAAACATACTGGTAGTTCTTCAAAAGATTAAATAAGCAGTAACCATACGATCCAGCAATCTCACTCCTGGGCATGTATTTAAGAGAAATGAAAATATATATTCACACAAAAACTTGTACGTGAATGTTCATGAAATCAATACGATAGCCAAAAAAAGGGAAATACAAATGTCTATCAGATGAAGAATAAAAAAATAATATGTGGTATTCAAATAGAATATTATTTCACAATAAAAGGGAATGAAGTATTCACATATACTATGACATAGATAAACCTTGAAACCATTATGGTAAGTGGAAGGAAACAAAGGATCATTTATATTTGAAATGTCTTAAGAGGCAGATTTCAGAGACAAGAATATAAATTGGTAGTTGTCTAGGGTTGGGGGAAAGTGGGGAATGACTGATCATGGGGATGAGGTCTCTTCCTTAGACGATGAAAAATGTCCTAAAATTGATGATGGTGCTGACTGATAGTTGTGTGAATATACTAAAACCCACTAATAATGTACTTTATAGATCAATAAAATTGTTACCGAAGTGGGCAACTGTATTGCTCCTTCTCCAACTTACTTAGATTCCAGTCAGAAATTGTATCATCATCATCAATTTCATCATCATCATCATCTTCCTCTTCAATTCCATCTTCATCATGCTGCTGAGCCACAGTCCTTGATCGATGAAAACGTGGCCTTATATCCTGTTCACTATCAGGAATCGTTTCATCTTCTTCAACATCGCCCTGTTTTATTTATTTTTAAAGTGAAATTTTTGGTGATATTCATTAAGCTAATGATATGTATGTACACAAGTAAAGAAAAAAAAAAAATCAGAACATCCAGGGATGGGGTTATGCAAAGGACCGTTTTCTGTGGTATAGGGGATTGAACCTCAGGGTCTCACACATGTTCAAGCAAGTACCTTACTACTGAATCACACCTGCTCTCTCCAAAATTTTTAAGATTGGGTCTCACTAAGTTGCTTATGCTGGCCTTGAACTTGTAAACCTGGGACTATAAAGAGTGTGCCACAGTGCCCAGAATGCACAGGATTTTGAAGCATACTTCCTGGTCAACAACTACTTCCCTGTGCAGAAAATAGTTCCTTGTGAAAGGGAGAAAACACTAACATACAACACCTGTTAGGCTATCAGGCCATTTACCCGCGCTACATATTGCCTTCCATGAGCTGGTACAATTACAGAATCAAATTCAGAGCAGCATATTTAAGAATAATTTTTAAATAAACTCTAAAGAGTCTAAATTAAAGATAAATTAATGATAACCTTACTGTCACTAATACCAATTAAGCTAGAATTTACAACCACCTAAATTCATTGTTCTGTCTTTGAACTTCTGTAGCCCATTATATGCAATGGGAAGCCTACTTACATAGGGCTTATTCTAAATAAATGTTTTACTGGCCAAATTTTAAAAATCACCTTCCCTATTTATCAGAAGTTTCCTTACCTTAAGCAGAATAATATCTATATCTGAGTACTTCATGCCATTCACTAACACAGGAATCAATCTATAAGGAAATCAATTCAGGAAAAAAAGTTCAATAATATGAATAAGAAGTGCTAACAATCTTATGTATACTAATAAAAGCAATGAGACAACCACTGGTAATATTATTATCATTGTGCATCCAGGTACCATAACTACCTGAAATTCCACAAATACTAAACCAGGTGTAAGTTGTCTAGGAAACAACTTGGAATATTTACAAAGAACTTTAAAATGCTCATGAACTTTGGTTAAAAACCATTCTTAGGAATTCCAATGGAAAGATAAATCATTTATGACAAAGAAAGATGATTATTCCAGCATTATTTATGACTTGGGAAAAAAAAAGCCAACAAATAGTCAATGAAAAAAAAATGCACATAGTATGCAGATGTTAACAGTGCACACACTATATGATATGGAAGAAAGTGCACAACACACAAAAACTGAAAAGAGCAAACCTTAAAACTGATCAAATTCTAAAGCACTAATTATACGTGACAAGCAATTTTAAGCACATTATACATTATCAAATCTAATTCTTTCCCAAATGCTCTAAATATGTGGTATTTGGTATAAGGTGCTCACAAGGAAAAATAACAATTTAAAAATAACACATCAAAAATATAGTGATGACTCAGGGTAGTGAAAAATTTTCTGCTATTTTCTTCTATGAGC
Organism: Glaucomys volans; assembly: GCA_020662805.1. Taxonomy (NCBI): domain Eukaryota; kingdom Metazoa; phylum Chordata; class Mammalia; order Rodentia; family Sciuridae; genus Glaucomys; species Glaucomys volans. Next base: position 215,114 of record JAJEJO010004865.1, on the reverse strand, counting down.
CTGTACTACTTTGTTTTCAAAAAAGTAAGGATTACTTTTAAAAGTCACTGTTTTAAAAGCTAGCTAACTATTAGGTTCCACAAAATAGAAGTATTATTTACAAAGATAATTATGCTATAAATTATAAGATTAATTATGTTAAAATATTCTAATTTATTAATCATGCAATTCTAAAAAGGATTCTTGAAAATATCTTTATTTTTAACAAGAGTAAAATTAAGCATGACCTCTTTAGAACCTCACTCCCAGATGGCAGAAAAATGAATTTTATAAAAAATATAAACATGAAGAATCACTGTTAGTTAAGAAATTCAATTTAAGAACAAAGCAGCATTTACAAGTAGGAGCACTTACTTAGGAAGATGCCTTATGAGTACATCTTTGCATATTGGCTGCTCAGCCAAAGTAAGCCAAAATTCACAGGCTTCTAAAGCCACATTTTCATCTTGGTCTTGAGTCCTCTGTAGCATGTACTGTAGAAAGAATCCTTAATATTAATCAGTTTAAACCATGCAAATTAATTATTAATATAAACTTAGGCCTGTATCAGACCTTTCCAATAGCCTTGATCTTTATTGTGGTTTTCATCTTAGGCTTTTGGATTTTTAAAAAAGGTTCCTAGGTGATTTTAAAATGCAGCTAAATTTAAGAACTACTGTATTAGAATGGTGCCCAATGAAATGTATTCCCTGCATATATTACTCATCTGTTTTTTTATAGCTATATTTTACTTTATGAAACCACTGAGATTTTTGAAATGTGAATGTTAATCAAATATTAAGTCTTTCAGAAGCAAAAAAAATACAGAATTCCATGAAACCTTTGAAAAAAATTTTAAGTTGTCAATAGACCTTTATTTATTTGTATGCGGTGTTGAGAATCAACCCAGTGTCTCATATGCTAGGCATGTACTCGATCAATGAGCCACAACCTCAACCCCATACCTTCCTTAAAATGGAGAATTTTTTTTAACAACTACTTAGGTTGCCTTATAATGCAGACTTCTACATGTTTCAAATTGGTACTTACATATTTCAATTACACAAGTTATCCTTTTTTAATTTGTAAAGTAGTAACGTTTCTTAGCACGACTAACATTTGCGTTTAACACAATAATTTTATGTCTTCTGAACATATCAAGCCAAATTCACATGTGATTTTCCAATGTGCCTGGAGCTGGAACTGGGGAGTCAACTCATGAATTCCTACCACATAATCCTCTTCTAGATTCAAATGCCTCACATGACAAAATAAGGCAACACAGCAGTTGTCATATTATGCCATATCATGTCCTACTCCTATGCCGAGTATTGCTAAATAAAGAACTGTAACATTATAAATTTGGCTCCCCAGCTGTTACCAAAGCAAGTGATAAAATTTCTTAACTTTCTGATTAATGCCAAACTCTCACTTATCTTTTAACCAATCCCACCTGGTTCTTCACAGAAGAGTTTCAGAGAAAACATTTATCCCAACAAGATGCTGATACATTTCCTCATTTCTATAACTACCTTTCCTAATGTTTGAGAACAGAAGTTGCTGCATACCATGGATGATAATAAGCCTTCTAACATTCCTTAAGGATCCTCCCTCTCCACATAATATGGAACTTTGAAAGTGAAAGGGAGGCTCTACATAACATACTCCTTAACACACTTGCAAGGCTATATAATACTCATGTACAAATACACTCAGCAATCTAGAAACAGATGGTGCAGGTTTGACTCTGAGTATTGCCTAAACAGTAATTTTTTTAAAATAGTAACTATCTTGTTATTAAATATTCTCTTCCTTTCATGATGATTAAATGGTGATTGATGTACTTAAATTTCCTAATAAATATTTTAAATTACATGGAAACTAAGACAGTAGAAACTAAAATTGTATCATTTTCATAAGCCAATTGATCAATTTTTACCAGTAATATGTAGGAAATTTTTTTTTAATTTTTATTTTTTGTGGTGCTGGGGCACTCTACCAACTGAGCTATATCCCTAGTCCTAGTCTAACCCCCTTTTAATAAACTCAAAGTAAATATTTCCTGGTTATCATTATTAAAAGCGCTCTACTCCTTTAAATAACTTCCTCCTACAGTATCTCAAAATCTTATGAAATAAGAATCACCATAAAGATAACTAATTTTAAGATAATCATAATTTTATAGCCCCCCCAATGTGTTATATAATTAGAAAACATTTTACATTATGTATTTAGTGTCCAATATGTTTCTTGAGGGAATAATGAGGAAAGTCTTTAAAATTGCCTGTGTTACCTCAACTATATTATGCATGTGAGGAAGCAGGCGATCCATTCGAACTTCAAGCAACATCACAAGAGCCCGGCATACATTTTTTCGTACCTCTGGTTCCTCATCACCAGCCAATGCGAAGAGATTCTATTGCACGAGAAACACAATATTTTCATCTAGTTAAAAAATTTCAACATATTAGAAAGTTTTATATACAATAAAAAGAAATCTGCAAGCTGGTGATCTGTAAAGATACCTTAAGATATAATACCAAAAAAAAAAGAGACTGAATTAAATGGCCTCCAATATTAGACAAGACAATTAAATGTAGAATAACTGCTAAAGATTATGATTTTGATAACAGATGAAAAACCATTCTTTTACAGTATAATCAGCTGTTTAATTTTTAGTTTATAAAAAACACACACACAGTATCATTAGGACACAGGGCACCCAGAAGCAGAGATAACAACCTAACCCTACACTGCTGCTGCTCACCAAATCAACTATGGGAAAAAGTATTATAGTAGGTACAGCTATCAATCTTAAGCTATTCCTCATAAATTCCTCTACAAGGTAAAAAAGAATGCATGAATGGAAAGTTATTTCACTCAATCTTCACAATGCTAATTTTACAGATAAGGAATGAACTGGAAATCAACAGAGCATAAGGGAGGGGAACCGTGGTAGATATGCCGCATCTATAAGGAAATATAATTTAGAAGAATTTAAAATCTGATATATTTATTTTCTATCTGGAGCTAAAAGTTATTCAGGACTATACTCAGTGAGGGCAAGAATATTTCCTGACAATTTAAAATAGTTTGCATTACCGTTAAGATAACATATGGACACGATTTCGCCACCTGAAAATCCTACAGTCAGTTCTCTGCCCTACAAAAGCCAAAAACCTCTGCAGGAAATCCCTCAGTAATGGTAGGCCTAGCCAGTTTGGAATCTGAATTGGGCTTGTCTGGAATCTTAAGTTCACCTTAACTTCACTACTAACAAGCTTCCTTCCATTCAAAGAAGTTCATTCTTATAGAGGTTGCAAATGGGGACCTGAAAAAACAATGAAGTTTTCCTCAAATCACTCAAGAACTTTTATCCACACACACTGAAAGTAGCAAAAACAATCATTTTTTTAAAAAATACACAAAATCCAATGTGTCCCAATGACTTTTTTCAGGAAATCACAGAATGTCTATAAAAAAAAAAAACCCTAAAATTTTAAATTTTTTCCATAGTTTTTATTGGTGCATTATAATTGCATGTAATGGTTAGATTTGTTGTTATATAATCATACACACATGCAGTATAACAATAAAATTTGGCCTGTATCACTCTCTATTATTTCCCCTTTCCTTTCCCTCCTCCCTCCCTGGAACATGAAATCTTACAAAGAGAAGCGCAATGATTAAATGTAACACTGGGTGAAGTACTATTAAAGTTGCACATTCTAAACTTCAATTTCCCTAAGTTCTGCTCCTACACCCGACACTCAAAACTCTGTAGGTTTCTTTTAATCACAGATACTTTATAGGGCCAGAAGAAAACTCTTCCCAGCAGATGCTACTTACATATTACACACGTACCCTTCATTAAATTTTATCTAATTCATTTTTACCTCTAGAGAATAGTAACTGGGCTATAGGGTGATGGTGTTATGTGTTCAATTAATCAACCCGTACCCATTATTTTCATTACTACTATCACTGAATGAATACCCAGGTTTGCCAAGGTATGTGTACTGGTAACAAATACACTTTTTCATTAACATTGTCAAACTTAGCAGACATGACATCAACCCCTGAAGAAAACAGATAATTAAAGAAAATGAATAGTCTACTAACCCATTTAGCAAAATTATTACTGAACGCCCACTATGTGCCAGCATTTCCTCTAGAGGTTTACTATTTTGTAGGATTATCAAGCAGCAAAGATGTGTCACTATGGTACTTATCAGTAATGCAAAACATAAAATGCCAGGAAAAGTTCTTGACCCATTCATTGAGTACAGTCCTAAGAAATTTTTTTTTTTAAAAAACCAGGGATTGAACTCAGGGACACTTGGCCACTGAGTCACATCCCCAGCCCTATTTTGTATTTTGTTTAGAGACAGGGTCTCACTGAGTTGCTTAGGGCCTCACTAAGTTGCTGAGGCTGGCTTTGAACTCACGATCCTCCTGACTCAGTCTCCCAAGTCGCTTGGATTACAGGCATGCGCCACCACACTCGGCTAGTCCTAAGAAATTTTTATCTCCAGAAGAGAATTTCTTTTATTCTAAATTATATTTCCTTATAACATACCTAGGCAGTTTTACCGAAGACTTTAAAAAATGTTATTGTATTTTTTATACTTTTATCTGTTTTTATGTGGTGCAGAGGACTGAACCCCGGGCCTCACACATGCTAGGCAGGCACTCTACCGCTGATCTATAACTGCAGCCCCTTATCCAAGATTTCTAACACTACCCAGTACACTGTATTACCTCCATTCAAAGTATACTGAAAACACCTCGCATGCATAAAACTAGGTGCAGAGTGCTCAGAAAGCCAGGCATGGTGGTATGTACCTGTAATCCCAGCTACTTGGGCGACTGGAGGTAAGGATCAACTGAGCCCAAGAATTTGAGGTCAACATAGTGAGACATAGTATCAAAAAACCCAAACCAAACCAACAACAAAAATCCCCCAAAACAAGTCAGATGTGGTAGAACACACACCCTGTAATACCAGTGACTCTGGAGGCTAAAGCAGAAGGATCAAGTTTGAGGCCAGCCTCAACAACTTAACGAGATCCTATCTCAAAGAATAAAAGGAACTGGGGATGTAGATTAGTTGATAAAGCACCCATGGGTTCAATCCCTGGTATCAAAAATAACAATTCCCCCAAATCTGAAAAACAAAAACAAAAACACCAAAAAACCTCAGAAGTCAATCCATTTACAAATTAAGCAAAGAAAAAAGCCCCTCATGATCTCCCTCTTCCTAGAGTTTCCCAACAGTATTATCGGCAACTTATCTCTAAAGGATTTTTAAGAACAGCTGAAAATAAATAGACTATCTGATTAAATTTCATTTGATGAAAATAGAAGGGAAGATGCCAAGGGAACCCTTAATCTCTTCAACTGTTATCAAGCAGCAGAAGTTTTGAAAATAAGTATACTGTTTCTGGTTCATGGCCAAAAACTATGCTTTTATCAAAAAGTGTGTTTAGAGCTGCCTGCTGAGACCCAAGTCAATTTCTTTTCTTGACACCTCTAATTTTAACAATGTAAGTAAATTTAAAACAATGCATGCATTTATCCATGCATTGCTTAACTATGGGGACACAATCTGAGAAATGCATCCTTAAGCAATTTCATCACTGTACACACATCACAGTCCACTCATACAAACCTAAATGGTACAGCCTACTACATACTGATGTTATATGGGACCACCATCATTTGAAGCCCACTGTTGAATGAAAGGTAATTATTATGTCCATTTAGTCCATACTTTCAGATTCTTTATTGGGTCAACTTTATCCAATCCCGGCCAGTTTTTCATGTTTCAAACAGTGGAATAATTTCCATATGCAAATTGAACAATATATCAATGGAAAAACTTTAATAAAAGTATCAAGATATTAAATACAGACACACACACTCTGTAATCCATGTTTGTATCACAACATAAGCAGAAAAAATTTTCAGAAAAAAAATTACAAAGTCTATACTGTATCCAATTTTTTTAATACTAACAGAAATAGTAAGTCAAATACTGAGTTTACAGTTATAAATTAGCTATAAAGTACATGCCATTAGCATTATTTAACCTTCTTGAAAACAAATGGGGTGACAAATCTTACCTCAATAAAAGAATCAATGTGCAACATCAGAGCTTGAGTCCTACTAATGATAAACTGATTGACACATGCAACAGCATGAGACCTAGAAACAAAGTTTGAAGTTTAACATATGCTCAATGTGCATTTTTCTTGTCTACAAGACTGGCAAGAAATTAAACATTCCTTCATAAAAATATTTTGGTATATGCATATCCATATAGACAACCACTAAAAAGAAAGAGTCAAATCTCTGTATATCAATAAAGAATGTGAATGATATATTAAGTGGAAAAAATGAAAGTTACAAAACTATGTTAGTGTTTCTAAGCAAACAAAAAGTGTCTGCAAAGACATGCAAATTTTTAATAATGGATAGCACTAAAAAGGAAAGGATTTGGTGAGGGGAACAACTTATTTTATATGCTATAGATTACTGAATAATGTATGCACTCCTTTTGAAACAAAAATGTAGAGTGGTCTGTGTGTTGTGGTACACCCAATTCAATCCTTCAGTATTATCATCAAATACCCTTAATCCAATCACTTTTTCTACCTTCACTTCTTATCTAGTGCCCACCATGATCTCTTTTCCAGGGTTATTACATAGGTCTTAGTTGGTTTCCTGAACTCTAATGTGTCAAACCCTATTACAACCTGCCTGACATATATAAATAAAAACACTTCTTCAGATTGGTCCAATAAAACCTAATCTACTTTTCCTGCAAAAGGCTAACTGGTAAATATTTTACGCTTCATGGACCTCATAAGATTTTTACTATGTCTACGTTTTGTCCTCAAATATAATCTTTTAAAATAAAAAAAAAATCATTCTTATCTTGCAGACTACAGGCTAAATTTGACTCCATGTGTAAGAACCAACTTAAAGCTAACCTTTAAAATAGGGCTCCTCCTCCTCAGCCTCTACCTTTAATTCCTCTGGTGCTATAGTGAGAAGTTTTTTCTTTTACTCTTTTAAAAGGTTTAATCCTAATTCCAGGACCCTTTCACTTGCTGTTATCTAAAATGTTCTTTCTGATCTTTCAAAGAATCACACTTCACTCTCATTTTTTCCATTATATTCATCACTATCTGAAATTATATTACTGTCTCTCCTGTTTGCCTTTTTAAAATACAAAGCCTATGAGGATCTTTCTTTGTCTTAACTGCTGTGCCAAAAATGACTGTTTTTTGACTCAGCAGTAATGGCAAGAACATAACCATTTATTCACCAAACACCTAAGATATTAGGTTATAAGGAGAGCCGAATCACATTAAACGTGTGGCAAAAGTAAGCAGTTATGATTTAAAGTCTCACCTATAAAATAATATAAAATCCATTTATTTATGGGGATTAAACTAAACAAGCAAAGAAATGCTAAGTCATTGGCACAGTAAGCAAATGGGAAAGAAAAATATAAGGAAAGTAAATAACTTTTTAAAGATTTTTAAATCTAAAACTTAAATTTTTTGTGTGTGCACATTAGGCAAACTTATACTCTATTCTGCAAAGGCAACTGCAACTAGCATTTCCCCAAATAGTTTTCAGAAACTTAATAGCTGAATTTACATTTTTAAGTTGGACAAATAAGTTCCTTTTACCTCATGATCCTTTGTTATAATAGCTTGCTTAATACACAGAATAGTTGTGTACATTGCCAATGAAGGAAAAAAAACTAGAAAATTTAACTTAGAAAAGTTACCACTTATAATACTATTGAAGAAAACCAAGAGCCTAGATTAATTAATAAAATGTACAAGCCTGCTAAAAGTATTAAAAACTTTTATTGTAAAGATGCCTATTTTCCCCAAATTGATTACAGATTCAACACAATTCTAACATAAATTTCAAGTTTTCATAAAATCTGTTAGTTCTAGGGTTTATATGGAAAAGAAAAGGACCCTTACTACCCCTGTTGTAAACTCTTAAATACCATTTCTCAATGAAAGAAACCAAATCTAGGCCAGAGACAAACCTGGAACCCTGTGGATATCTGTGTACACAAAATTAAAACAAAAACTTCTTTATATTGATAATCTGATGGTTAAGGAATAATTAAAAGAAAAAACTATTCCTGGTATGTATTCATATTAGTCAATTTCTCAATGGGATCTGTCCAATAACATGTAAATGGTATTATTTCCTAAAGAATAAAAATTTTGCCAGGCGTGGTGGCGCACGCCTGTAATCCAAGTGACTTGGGAGGCTGAGTCAGAAGGATCGCGAGTTCAAAGCCAGCCTC
>JAJEJO010004865.1:134847-206691 GCA_020662805.1 Glaucomys volans | reverse complement strand
CTTTAGAAACAGCTGAAGCATTTAGTAAGCTCAGAGTAAATTCTGCAACGTGGAGTGTTTCAGTTCTTTTCAATTGCAGTGCTTGCATATTTTAGATCAAATACTGTTTGGCCTGTCTTCATCACCCATTTTTGTTAGACAAAACTCTTCAAATAAGTTGCTTATGATTATTTCCACTGACCAATTCATGTTTTAAAACTGCAGACTTAGCCAGGTGCTGTGGCACATGCCTGTAATCCCAGTGGCTGGGGAGGCTGAGGCAAATCAGGGATTCAAAGACAGCTTCAGCAAAAGCAAAAGCAAAGCAAAAAAGCAAAAGCAAAGCAAAAAAGCAAAAGCAAAAAAACAAAAAACAAAAAAAACCTCAGTGAAACCCTATCTCTAAATAAAATTAAAAGGGCGGGGGGGCGATGTGGCTCAGTGGTGGAGTACCCGAGCTCAATCCCTGGTTATCCCAACAAAAAAACAAACCTATAGACCTTATTATTTTCATTCAAATCCAGGAAAGAATTGTAAATAGCAGTAGCACTATTGAACAGTCCATCCAAATTAAGATATTTCAAAGCACAACTTAAAAAATTGAAAACTTATCCTAATGTAGTTTGAGGTCCCCTTGTTTAATCTGCTCACTTCTTTCCTTGCTGAAGCAAAACATTCAGTAACTCTAAGTTCTGTTTTAAATAACCACAATTTGATAAAAGCCTCCAAAGCTCAAATTTTTGCCCTAGAATTTGCCAAAATTGTTTGAAACGATGTACATAATAAAAAAGCAAACGAATAAAATTGAGAAGCCATAAACTGACCATATACATGAAACTTTGCATGACAAGTCAGATTTCAAATCAATGAGAAAAGGAAAAATTATTTTTATGAATGTGCTTGCAGAGAAATGTTATTCAAATGGAACAAAAGGAACTCATCCCTACTCCTGAGCCAGGAGAAGTGGCACAAACCTATATAGTTCCAGTTACCAGGAGGAGGCAGGAGGATCACTTGAGCCCAGCCTGAGCAATATTGGAAGAACCTGTCTCAAAAAAAGTACCCCCATCTAACATCACATGCCCACAGACACCAGATACATTAATCTATTAAACATCAAAAAGCCTCAACTTGAAAATTCCTGTATGTCAACGGAACACAACCCAACAGGAAAAAGGGACAACAGAAAAAGGTAATGCATAGAACCGGTAACATACAGTAACATATCTATCATTTTGTAATGATAGAAAAGTACACTAGCAATACAATGAGATATTTTATATTTATTTGGTTAGCAATATTTAAAGTGTGACAATACCAAATGCTGAACATGTGCATCCACAGAAATCTTTTAAATCTTACTAATAAAGAGTATGAATTGGTACAAACTGTTCTGAAGTTTGGTACTGGCAGCCCTATTAGCAGTAGCAAAAACCTAGAAGTCACACAAAGGTCGACAGGGGAGAAGTGTACATGAATTGTCTAACTGCCATGCAAGGCAATATTACACAACAGTCAAAACAAATGAGCTATAGTGACATATGAATCTTAGCAACATAATACTAAACAGTCACCAGAGATTACATTTAGCACAATGTCATTTTTATGATCCCAAGAACAAACTGATACACAATTTGTGTATAAATGTGATAAAATTATTTAGAAAGAAATGCAAGGGAAGGATAGAGTCAAGATTTAAATGTAAAACTATACTCCATTTCCTCATTTTGTTTCCAAGTTCCCAACAATTGTAAGAGGGGACAACATTTTTAAGAGTACACAATAAATACCAGTTAAACTTTGTAAGTTGTTAAATAATACAAATTATTGCAAACATTTATATAAAGATGAATATTAGTGCACAGCTAAAATACACAGCAGATATTCACCCAAATATTCATCAAAAAGAAAAATTCTAACTATGTAAAACAGAATCCCAAGTGGGTAATCATTAGCATTCACTAAACAGAAACATTTCTGTACTGCTGAACTCCAAAGTTTTAATCAAATGACCATCTACAAAATAAAATGATCAAATAGTTACGCATGACACTACCACAAACACAACATCTATTAAATAATTTCCACTGAGCACAACACAATTAAGTACCACTTACAAAGAAGAGTAAATGAAATTAAGATTATAAAAGAATGAAAAGTAGACAGGATTTAAGATATATATTTCCTATAACCCCTTGGTAACATTGCTGATACCGCAATCCTTTGGAATACATTTTGGAATTTTGGAGCCCAACTAATAGTTAGTCTATGGAATAAACATCGTGCTCTTGGACCCCTGAACAAGTGCCTGTAGGCAATGATTTTTATTTAAATAGTAATGTGATATCTGATTATTTTACATAAAACCATGAAGCACCAACAAATACAGCAAAAACCAAAGTAACCAATAGTTAAAGAGCAATGTCTTCCACAGAAACAAGTTAGAAAAAAAATCACACAACTGGATTCCAAACTAAAACAACAACAAACAAAACAAAAACAAAGCAAAAAAAAAAAAAAAAAGAAACCAACTTGTACAGCAGCTTGGGAAACATTTGGTCACATTATGGAGTCTCACACACTTCAACTAAAACAAAGACATCATGTTTATAGCTTGATAGGACAGCTGATGACAACAAACCTAATAGGTTAGTTTACATGTTCTAAATATAATATTTTGGTAACTGTATGCCAGGTACAGTTCTAGAACTAGAGATACAGAGGTGATCAAGACAGACCAGGTTAATTTCAGGATTAGCCAAGCAAGCCTACTATGTGATTTCAAGGTATAATAAAATATTCTGCTACCTTTGTGCTTTAAATGCTTTCCCCCCATTATTGGATGTAAAACTCTTAAACTAAAAGCAAATACTTTCATTAAATCAGTTTAGTTATCAGAGGATGAAGAAAAGCAGAGAATATGACAGTCACTAAAGCTGAAAACAGTGATAGAGGGGAAAAGAAGATAACATATATTGAAAAGCTCCAAGACTCACAGTATTATGTCAGATAATGTGGTCTGCTTCTAATGGACAATATATAAATGTTATACTGCATGAATTTTTATTACACAGTCACAAATGAAGGTATTTGAACTTGAGAAGAATGATAACTCTAAAAAAAATTACAACACCCCCAAACCCTCAACTAAATCTGTCTTAAACCAAAGAACTTGCAAGAGGATGGCTGTTAAATACTATAAATGTAATTAACTATGTAGAAGGTAGAAAACTATATCATATTTAACGAACATTTCATAAGAGTCAACATTTTGGGGGCTTGGTTATTAATGCAGTAATTTTCAAATTATTTAAGTTTTCCTTTGTGGGACATCCAACATATATATATTTTTTTGGCAGTACTAGAGATTGAATCCAGGGGTGATCGATCTATCACTAAGCAACAATCCTAGCCCTTTTTGAGACAGGGTCATGCCAAGTTGCTGAAGCAAGCCTTGCCCTTGTGATCCTCCTGCCTCAGCCTCCTAAGTCTCTGGGATTACAGATGTGCACCATTCTACCTGGACCAGAATCTTTTGCTAATCACTAACATATCAGGTAATACAAAATAGGGCAGAAGTCAGGCTTATATCAGAGTCTATAAATTAAAACTGGCCATATAAATACCTTATTTTGGGGCTACTGTGTTTGAAGAACTGTAAAAATTTGGGAATCATGATGTTGAGAGGGCGATCTAAAACATCACTATCTAAAATCTCAGCAGAATCTTCACATATCTTCTGAAGGGCACCAAATGCTCCCTGTAAAAGATACATATTTTGAGTTATTGGAATTCACTCAAAACAAAGGCATTTAAAAGCAAACTGAGGAATATTGCTTAATTTTATGCATCAATGTTTTCAGCCCACATAAAATGCTGCCTTCTAAAATCCACATACTATTCAATTTTAATAACTGAATGTCTACATTTTCATAGAAGTGTATGTAACCATTGTAGACTTCTCTTTTGGAAGCACATAAAGTCAATACCACTTGAAATTTACTTAGAGATAAACCATTTATAAGTTAAATGGTGACACAATCATTTAAAGGGCAGACAATTCAAATTGGCAACCATTTCCCTATCATTATTTTATCCAAAAGTGGATAATCCAAAATTCTTAATTTTATCAGTGGCAACTTTGTGCTTATTCTCTGTAGTACAGTTAATTAAAAAACTGCCCTTGGGCTGGGGATATGGCTCAGTTGGTAGAGTGTTTGTCTTGCAAGCCTAAGGCCCTGGGTTCAATCCCCAGCACCGCCAAAAAGAAAAAAGAAAACAAAAAACTGCCAACAGAAATTAGTCTTTTAAGGCAATTACATAATATCCTTTTAGAGTTTATAATGCATCAAAACAGACACTTGAGAATATAAGTTCATAATCTAATTAAAAATATAAAATTGCAGTCTTAGATTTAACACAAATATTTGGAATTTTAACTGTCATAATAAAATAGCTTTCAGTTGAATATTAAAGTTTTTTGAGAAAAATTTAGTTCTATTGAAGTCAAATTAAATGTGACACTGTTACAATGGCAACAAAAGAAATCAAGTTTCAACTAAGAACAAACATTCAGTAATCACTTCATACCTACCTTCAGACAGATAAGAAAAATATTTATTTAAAATGCAATTTAGCCAGGCGTGGTGGCACACGCCTGTAATCCAAGCGACTTGGGAGGCTGAGTCAGGAGGATCGCAAGTTCAAAGCGAGCCTCAGCAACTTAGCAAGGCCCTAAGCAACTCAGTGAGACCCTGTGTCTAAATAAAATACAAAATAGGGCTGGGGATCTGGCTCAGTGGCCAAGTGTCTCTGAGTTCAATCCCTGGTTCAAAAAATAAAAAAAAACAACGCAATTTCTATGTAGTTGTTCCACAATTCACAATTAGTACAACTTAAATTTTTTATTTGGGACTGGGGCTATAAATTAGTTGTAGAATGCTTGCCTATCATGTGTGAGGCACTGGGTTTGATCACCAGCACCACATAAAAATAAATAAATAAAATAAAGGTACTGTGTCTATCAACAACTATTAAGTATTTAATTTTTTATTCTTGGAAAATGCTTGCTTAAAATTTTCATCTTTTATGTTCACCATCATACCAAAGTAATATTTAAATAGAATCAGTGGTTTTATGGTTGACTAAATATTACTTACTTTTTCTGTAATTTTATCAGTGTGTTTCCAAGGAATTTGTGTATGCCTTCTTTTTTTTTTTTTTTTAAGGGAGAGAGAAAACTGAGGTATCCCACTACTTTGCTAACACTCTCTTCTCCTTAACTTTGCTTCCTATTTCCTCTTCCCTAAGATAGGTTAAGCCATAAAACTATCTGATTCCTTACTGTTAACGCTATTCTTATGCCAGCCCTGTTTATAAACCCTGCTACTGTTTGAAAAGGAAGGAGATACTGCTTTAGAGAGTCTAAACACTAAAAATGGTTTCACTTAAAATAGATTTCTGCTCAAACTGGAAGCCTACTAGTGAAACAGATACTTTAGAAGTACTTATTAACAGCAAGAAACTAAGAGAAGAAATCCATAGACTTCCTCTTAATACCTTCCCAAATGTGAAAAGGTTGCCACTGACTTGACTAAGCAAAAAAAGAAAGATCAGAATTAAAGTATAATTAAAACTAGACCAAATAGGACATGCTTCAGATCTGTCATATATTAAACATAAAAATGGTCTGAGAAGCTAAGAAAGTACTCATGGTCTGGGAATTTGGTAAGTTTCAGTCTATTTTTAGATATGAACATATCACATTGACTGATTAAGTCTGATAACAATTTTATTATATACTTGTAATACCCAAGATAATTTTACAGTAGAAAACAAGATATTTCCTTGTAGGAAATACAGTAAACTATAAGAAGCAAATATTCTTACCTCACAGGTGTTGTAATCTTCAGAATCCAATAGGCTACAGAGTTTTGGTAAGAGGTCAGGCCAGTTTTGCAATTCTCCCTTGGAGGCGATGGTTGTAATCAATATACCTTGAAAGAAAATACACATTTTTAGGAAAACTGACTGCATTGTGTTAAATAGACCATGTGAGCAACACACTTTCAAATGTCCCATATATATATCAGCCCAGGATTTCCAAACCATGTAAATAACACTCACCAACCCCCATATCACCAAAACCTATCTATGGAAAAAAAAAAAACAAAAAACAAAAAACAAAAAAACAACCACAGCATAAATCAGATGTTTCTAATCTTGTTTCCCAGCAATTCATCCTTTAAGAACCTGCTTTTTTCTTCAATAATACCAAGATGGCTCCACTAATTAAAAAGAACTATAATTCACAAAAATGACATACAAAGAGAACAGGAAGAAAATAGACCAAAATGTCATTACTAGCACTTATCGTCAAGTGATAAGTTCATGAGTCTGTGAAGTTCAAATAAAAAATACCTAAAGAAGCTAAGACTAGCTCCCTGACAATATGGAATCCAAGCTGAGGATCATGGTGGGGAAAAATAAAGTAACCCATCATCAATTGAGAATAATTTTACATATTAATACAATTTGCAACACTCCCTCTTATGTAAATAGGCTACATATTCCTACTGCAGTTCCCACTTACTGGATCAAAGATGAATCGCCAAAAAGGCGATCTTCGATCTTGGAGGTTGGGTGGCACATGCTGACTGATCATGTCGTTTTGACTGACTGGAGTATTTCAACTGTGTTGTGCAGCTGCGTTGTGATAGTGGATTATGCAAATACACAAAAATGTAACACAAAAGTTCTGTGTTAACATTTTTATCTGCCTCAGTATATATATCATTAGTAATATGTAATATGCTCAGTGATTATGGATCTTTTAGTACTCCTGAGTATAAACTCTTGACAGTAGGCAAATTGAGTACTTTAAGCTGCAAAGACTAGTTTGTAAAAATGAAAAAAGAAAAAGTACTCCCTTCCTAGCCTTATCTTAAAAATTCAGAGAGATATATAGAAAATGCCTGGCTTCAGGTAAATACTCAATTATCAAAATTGCAAATCTCACTGCGTAGCTAACCTCTCTTTTAATTTACTACCTTCAGCTTTGAGATGATTGTTCTGAAAAAACGTAACAAATAAATTAAGCTGTTGGTAAATATTCACTTTTCGAGATAAAAATTTAGTAAGGATCAATGTCTTGATTACATTTTAAAGATATAAACCTCAGTGAAATAGCTCTTCACTAAGATTTGGAGGCAGCAAGACTCAATCCTTCTTGCCAACTTTCTTTCCTGAAATTAAAACATGAAAGAACTGAGGAAAACCATCTGCATCTGCCTTAACAGAAACTAAGCATGTCTTAAGACTGCAAACAAGCAATAATTAATAAATATTAGACATAACCTATGATACTAACATACTGACAATTATTACTTCTGCTAGTAAAGCATAATATAGAATGTTGAAAGACTGAAAAATTCCAAAAATCTGCCCCTAAATCTCATCCACTCTTGAGAAAATCTAACGAAAAGTCTATGTTTAGAATATGGGATTAAAAATCAACAGTGCTTGGCAATACTCATTAAAATCTTAAATGTTTAAATAACACTTGGACCCCCAAATATTACTTTACAAATTAATCCTACAGAAACTTCCCAAAAGAGTATAAACATACATAAAAGGAAATTCACTTGAAATAGTAAAATTACAAACAAACCATGCATTTTTTAGTACGAGATGACTTTATATTCATCCAATGAATTATTGCAATTAGTAAAATGTGATCCCTTCCAAATATACTTCCTTAATAAGATTCTCGAAATGCACTGTAAAGAGTAAAAAAAAAATTTTTTTTTTACAGCAGGGCCTGGTGACATACACCTGTAGTCCCACTTATTCAGAAGGCTGACACAGAAGGATTGTTTAAGACCTGGAGTTGAATGAAGATCAGCCTGGACAACATAACAAGATATTGTCTTCAAAGAAAAAAAAAGATTAAAGCCAAGGAGGCAAATTTACTTTTTATAATCAGAAATATTTTAAGCAGAATATTTACTAAGTTCTTTATATGGTGCAATCATTGTTTTGCTAAGGAAAAACAGAAAACCCCAAACCCCACATGGTTCTTATCCATTTGAACATTTGGCACTGTCTGGAGGCACTTTTGGTTGGTACAACAGAGGGTGTGTGGCTGTTACTCGTATCCAATGGGTACACATGAGAGATGCAAATTATTATCCTGTAATGCACAGAATAGCCCACCACAAAGAATTATCTAGTCTAAAACGTCATGTGCTGAGGTTGTAAACCTTGGTCTAGACACAGAATCCTACTGAAACTAATAACATAGTATGCTTATGCTATTATACCTATCAAGAATTTTCTATTAAGGTTGATGAGTGAAGTCAGTTCTCAATTCTTAGACTGCCTTTTAAAGCCCTATAAAATTTTTTTACTTATTTTTTTAAGAGAACTAAGATTAACTAATTTAAAAGATAAGGAAACTTTCTAGATTTATTGGTTGGAAAGCACCAGTAATTTATAATAAGCTCATCAATTTTCCTTAAGAAAAAAGAACTGGCTTTATCAAAAGTAAAAAGAACTCCTGATGATTCTGAGGTGGTGCTCTGGATAAGACAAAACCCAAACAACACAAATTTAGCATTGTTAATGCTGTGCACCCCTCCTCTAATAATCTCTCCCCTCTTGGGGAGGAATTTCTGTATGTCAATCCTACTTCCCCATCACCTTTTCTGATCTGTATTAAAACACGGCACAGGGAAGAAAAGTCATTTATTTTTAATTTAATAACATAAAACAGATAATTTAATTGGCCAAGCCATTTATTTCAAGTTCATAGCTTTGTTTTACCCAGTTAATGTTAAGACATTTTTGAAAATGGAAAACCTCAATATACAAATTGAGCATCCCTAATCTGACTATCCAAAACTGAAACCTTATGAGTGCTCACAAAGATTCAGATTTTGAGCTGGGTGCAGTGGTGGATGCCTGTAATTCCAGTGACTTGGGAGGTTGAGGCAGGAGGATTAGAAGTTGGAGGTCAGTCCCAGCAATTTAACTAGACCCTGTCTTAAAAAATAAGGATGCAGCTGTTTGTAAAGTGCCCTGAGTTCAGTCTCTACTATCAAAACAAAAACCAAAATAAAGTCAACAACAACAACAACAAAAAAAAAAAAAAAACCCCCCCCCCAGATTTTTGTAGCAGTTCAAATTTTAGATAAGGGATGCTCAACTGATAAAGTATATGCAAATATTCCAAAATCCAAAAATTTGTGAAATCTCAAACACTTCTGGTTCCAAGCATTTCAGAAAAGGGATGTTCAACCTGTACATAATGTTGAGAAATACAATAATTACAAATATCCACCACCCAGCATCAACAAGTCATTAATACATGTTCAATCACTGTTTCATCTATGCCTCCATCCACACCATCCACCTTCACAGTCCCAACTGTTTCTTACCAAATTCCATACATGTCATTCAGAATATACTGCAATTATGTCTGAAGTTTATTCCTCATTTTTAGTGAAGCAGAGTAAAACAACTTACTAAATCAAAACTCTACCTCATTGGTTTCTATACTGAAAACTTCAGTGGTCTCTCACAATTAGGATATTTACACACGTAACATAAATCAGAACCAAAACACCAAGGATCTTTCGTATTCTACAAATAGATACCAAGAAATAAAAATTACACCCATGAATGTCAATTTCATCTCTGTTTCAAAGTAAGATGTCTTTGAAGAATTTGAACAATTCTGGGCTATGGATGGAGTTCAGTAGTAGGGTGTGTGTTTAATATGAACTAGACTGTGGGTGTGATTACCAGTATAAGGAAAAAACATTTGTAACATAAACCCAGTTCCAAACATATTCAAAAACCCTTAAGGAAGCTAAAAAAAAAAAAAAAAAAAAAAGAATCCAGCTCTCACAGGAGTATCAATTCTCCTCTCCCTAGGACTATTACTTAAGGCACAAAGTACTGTAATTTGGACAAAATAATAAAAGTTTATAATGAAGCCAGGTGCAGTGGTACATGCCTGTAATCCCAAAGGCTTGGGAGGCTGAGGCAGGAGGATCGCAAGTTCAAAGCCAGCCTCAAAAAGGGAAGCGCTAAGCAACTCAGTGAGTCCCTGTCTCTAAATAAAATACAAAATAGGACTGGGGATGGGGTTTAGTTGTTGAGTGCCCCTGAGTTCAATCCCCAGTACTCAACAACAACAACAAAGTTTATAATGAAATACAGTTTAGGAAGAAAATAATTTAATTACTTAATTTCTACATCCTGCCCTCTCCTTTCCTCTTAGCAGAACTGCCTTCTAAGGAAACCACCTTCTTTTCAAATCCCATTTGACCACATCTATAGGGATATCTCTCTTTGATTTTGAATAGAAAACGCTAGCACAGACTCTATCATTCTTTTTATCAAGGTCAGGAGGAAAGCCTTGGGAGGGTACATGGGGGTATATTAGAGTAACCGAGAAGTCCCTTTCCTCAAACTACAATTATCCTCTACCCATCAAATCTGAAGTCAGTGTTAAAAATGGCACTCTTTTTTTTTTGGTACTGGGGATTGAACCCAGGGCACTTGGTCACTGAGCCACATCCCCAGCCCTATTTTGTATTTTATTTAGAGACAGGGTCTCACTGAGTTGATTACAGCCTCGCTAAGTTGATGAAGCTGGCTTTGAACTTACGATCCTCCTGTCTCAGCCTCCCAAGTGCTGGGATTACAGGTGTGTATCACTGCGCCTTGCAATGGCACTCTTTTTAATATGACACTGTCTGGAGGGAAATCACAGAATCTCAGCTTTGTAAGAGACCAATAGTACATTACAAACCTAAAAGACAAAACATACTAAACTAAGAAACTCAGTGAGTTTAACTGATTTCCATTTAACCAACCTGCTAAATGAACAGTAGCTTTCCCAGGTCCTTATAAAATATAGTTGCTTAAAACTGTGGCATGCTGAACAATGCCCATTAGTAGGCTACTCTGGAGTACTTCCTATTTCTACTGCTACCCACTGATATGTGTGCTTGCTAATAGCCAGTTCTGTGTGTTCCCAAATTGGTTTACAGCAGTTATTGTACTTAAACATTTTATTACAACTGACAGAAGGTGTTCTTTCTCTGAAAAATTGCCATTGAATTAGGAAAAAGGAGAGAAATAGAAAATATATAGAATTCTATACTTAGATTGTTCTTATAACAAGTTTTTCTTTGCATGTAAAAGCCTTACACAAAACAGAGAATAAGGAACTCCAACTTGCAGAGTCAAAGAAAAGGCCTGAATATCACTTGTTGACGTGCCATTAGAACTAACTTTGATTAAGCAACTACCAGTAACTTTGGTCTAACCGGATAAGCTTTTAATGTAATGGCTAACATTGTTTCAAAAACATTTAAATGGCAATGAAAATGTCCAAAATTTAACAGAATGGATAATGAAAATTTCTATGAAAATGATTTGTGACCTCTCAAAACAATCCAATTAGGATGTCAACTTTTTATAATGTAACTTACCTACAGTGGCTCTGATCAGAGGAGAGGAGTCACCAATATTATTTAAACATTCACTTTTAATGAAGTCTGTCACACCATTTGGGAAGTTCTGAAAATGTGCTTTCACGTTATTCTTCAAAATGAGGCCACTCAATGATCTTGTGGGTTCATCTGTAATAAAGAAGAGCAGTAAGTTTTAGAGTAGTTTTCATCTCCAAATGTGCCAAGAACAATAACTTTAAAAACATTATTCAATGGTTGATTGCAATATTCCAATTAATTGTGCTATAACCAGTTTTTAAAAAAATCAAATGATAACAAACAAAAAGCTCCATAATTTATAGTTCAGGATTTCTCAATCCTGAACTATAAATCCTATAAATCCTTGGCACTACTGACATTTTTAGGATAATTCTTTGTTGTGGGGTACTACTCTGTACACTGTTAAGATGGTTAGCAGCACCATGGCCATACAAAAGTATTTCTAGGTAATGCCAGATGTCTCCAAGGGAGGCAAAATTGCTCCTTTTTGAGAACCACTAATTTGGTGTGAGAGTTAGTTTATATATGGCCACTGTACTAAAGTTTTGTTATTAGATATAAACATTATATATAAGATCTCAAAGTATTAGCCACTAAAAATATCCAATTAAAAATTAAACAGACATCAAATATAATACATGGGGGCTGGGGCTGTGGCTCAGTGGCAGAGCGCTTGCCTCACATGTGTGAGGCACTGAGTTCGACTCTCAGCACCGCATATAAATAAATGAATAAAATTAAATAAACAAACAAACAAAAAAACAAATATAATACATGGGATCACTTTCACATAATAATTGCCAAAATTTATGTTTTTCACTCAGCTGTGAGCTAAAAAAGGCAAAATAAAATTTTCCAAAAGCACTTTACAATTAACGTAAATGTAATTTACTTTAAAGTGTAATGTAACTTACTTTAAAAATATTAGTTAACAAATTTTCAAAAAGCAATTTAATACTAGAATACAAACCATGTTCTACAAATTGGCACCACCACCACCAATATTAGCAATAGTTAACATCTTCTAAATGCTTATTATGTACTGAACACTGCTAAGTGCTTTTCAAGTATTTCTGCATTTAATTCTTAAACCTTGAGAAAGATATTATTAACCCCTCTGTGTAAGGGAAAAAACTGAGGCCTGGCCAAAGCTTCACAAGGTCAACTTCCTTGATAACGTGAGGAAGACAAATTATCAACCTCAATATTTAATACATGGGATCACTTTCACATAATAATTGCCATAATTTATGTTTTCCAGTTTGGGTCCAAAGCATACACCTGAATCACTTTACAGTATTACCTTCCTCTCAAAGGGCTGAAAGAGCAGGTTTTTAAAAAGCCAGTGTGTCGAACAGATGCGCTATTAATCCTATTGCTTCAGCCATCTTCACACAAGTAAGCACCTTGATCTTGTTCTAATTAGTATTATGCTCCCCAACTGACTGGCATTGAATCTTCAAGTATAAAGCACATGTAGAGGCAAAAAGAGCAAAGTTTCTCTGCACATAAACCCTATTCGGGTCATCACAGGAATATAACCTTCTAAGAGCTCTATGTCACCTAAAAACGTCTTTCCATTCACAATTACAACTCATTTCAACAAGTAACTTAAAAGGAAAATACTTCTAAACTGTTTAAAACAGTTGTGAAATAAACTGAACAGATATTTACATTCCTCAAGCAATAAGCTTGTTACTATTGTTACTATATCAGTGAAATAATTTAGCCACATAAATGGTATGCATATGTGTTTACAAGAAGTACACATCACATTTATAAAAGTTATAAGTTCAGAATTAATAAATAACAAGGTGAAATAATTTAACATTAAAAGTATATATCTTCTGTCCAAAATATTTTAAAAGCCAACTTCTTTTAAAATTAAGACTTTATTTCCCCACCCCTCAATTTACTCATCTGTAAACTGATCTCAGATCTCCAGATCTAAAAATCCTTCTCCATGATTCAGCAATAAGTTTACTAAATAAGCATTTTCATTTAAAGACATTACTTATGTTTCTTTGCTAATGTGGATGGCCACAGTGCTACCATTATTACCAGAAAATTTTAAAGGAAAATTAGATATGCTAAATACATGTTTCAATCTTCTGGGGGAAAATAATTGACAGGCCCACACAAGTACAAATACCAAGTGTTACACTAGTGTGGGATAAACCTCTATATTAAGAAATAGTGGTGTTGGATATGGCTCAGTGATAGAGTACTTGCCTAGTATGTATGAGGTCCTAGGTTTGACCCCTGGCACAGCCAAAAGAAATAAATAATGTATCATAAACACACTATCAAACTAGAACATTTATTGCTGATTTTAAAAGGTATGTTGAAAGAATTTCTAGTTTTTCAAAACCTCGATTGAGTTTTAAATTCCCGATTGTTTTTCAATCATAAAACCCACAAAATTAAATAGCAAATCATCTGAAAACAATTCAAAAGAAATCACTGTAATGTACATGAATTATCTAAATACAAAATTTCAAAGATTTTATTACATATTAAGAGCATTAACCTGCTAGAGGTTGGAGATGAAATCTTGTCTAACACAGGCATTTTATAGCTGAAAGAAGCAAGTAGAGGTTAAGTGACTTGCTGTCAGAGTCTAAATAAAACTTGTTATTTCACAACTCCAAGTGCAGTGTTTTTACTATGGCTTCTAAAACACTAATCATTGAAAAGGGGATAATACTTTCATTAGAGGTCAGTCAGTTGTCAATAAATACTGAGTATTTTCTATAGTCTAACAATGTTCAGGAAGGGAATACTCAAATTGTGGTACCAAGAACACTTGTCACTATAATGTAAGTTACTTGAGGACAGAGAACTTTTGTTCATTTTCCTATGTCTACAAACTGCCTGACAGAGATGCTCAATAAATATTTATGAAATAAAGTCCAGAGGGACATATCACATGTATTAGAAATAGTCAAATGACTATGTCATTAAAAAAATCAGACTAGTTGGGCTTTAAACTCTCATAGAAGTAAATTTCAAATTGTAAATTAATGAAAAAGTTTCATGTATACTATTAAAAGTTTTTAAAAAGTTTATGAATAAAATGATACCAGTTTTTATAAAATGTTTCCCTGTGGAACTGGGGATTAATTCAGGGCCTCATGCATGCTAGGCAAGCATTCTACCATTCCCAAACCTTTTCAAAATTTTATTTTTAAGACAGCGTCCGCTGCCCAGGCTGGCTGGCTTTGAATTCTCCTGCTTCAGTCTCTTGAGTAGCTGGGATTATAGGCGTGCACCATTGCATTTTTTTTTTTCTTTTTGGTTGAGTAATTTAAAAATAATTATCTGAGTGATAAATAATTTCATTTTGGTTACATGACTTTAATTTTTTCTTATAATGAACACAAATTTAGTTAATTCTTGAATTTAATCTGTGCTTTAAAAGAAATCAATCTTTATTATGTTTCTGAACATGTAATGAAGTAAAACACCCAAGGTAGACTTTGCAACACATTCTTCATTTGCAAAGAATGAACCTATTATGTAAACACCCATTAACAACTGAATGCTTATTAAACACTTAAATGCTTAAAGGGTAGTAACACTAAGACTGCACATAATGCATGTTTATTAAGCATGTGGTTAATACAAAATGAAATTATTTGAAATGAATAATTCCCAGTATGTCTTAAAAAATCTTAGAGACACTTAAATAGTTATCAACATAAACACTACTTACCTTCTGATTTCAATTTTGTAAGAACAAAAATCAGGTAGTTGTTAAAATCTGGATACTGATTGAGTTGTTCCAGTTTCTAGAACAAACAGTAGTTAAGGAAACTTCTTTGTGTAATCTAAGGAAGAAATTAAGCACTTTTAAATATAATAATCGAGAGTTTTTTCTGCGATATCTTTAGTTTTCCATTTTTTACTAAGAATAAGGTATCTAATCTAATTACTGACGTGTAGTTCAAAAACACACCAATGTTTGTTAAAAGCCTTATGTGTTTTTATAGCTGAAATTATATCAATTATATTCAATACAAAATAAGCAAGTTCCAGCTTCAGCATGCTCAATATGGCAAAACTGTTCTTCAAAACAGAACTCCTAGATTAATTTAACAACTTTAAAACATTCAAACAAAGGATGGAGATGTAGCTCATTTGGTTGAGCATTTGCGTAGCACGTATGAAGACCTGGGTTCAATCCCCAACACCACAGAAAGGAGAGGGGAGAAAAATGAACCAAACAAGTTATTTCAGCATAAATCACAAAAAAGAAAAGCATTTAAAAAAAATGAGAGCAAGTTTTTGAGAGATGAGGAGCATTTAGGGAAATTAAATTAGTAACCTTTCAGTGGAAAGGGGGGGTGATACTTAAAAGTTATTTATGCCTAAGCCTATACACTAAATCTGTATCATATAAAGTCAGAAATATGTACTGTAATAGTTCTATGTAACCCCTTATCCCAAAGATCTAGTATGCCTGGTGACACAAATTTACAGGTATTTCACCAAAGCTGGCAGGAATGTGGCATAATGCTCTACATTTTTCTTCAAAACCTGACTCTCAACTTCTAATATACTTGCCAACTATTTAACTCCACAGAAAGTGAAAATATTTTTTACTCAATAGACATAAATTTGATTAAATCCATGATACAAATGCAAGGTATACTATATTAGCTATTTATCACATATGTGACTACTCTCAAAACATTTAGGGATCTGAATGTAAATTCTAACCAAACATAGTCTTTAGCAAAATTCCAAGGTGTAATTAATTTCTCCAAGAAAAACCCAAGCAACAATTACTTGTTTTGGTGAATGGTCAAGATTTAACAGCATACTGATAGAATAATAAATTTTCTGAATTTCTTGATAAGACTTACTTGAGTTACACTTATTTATGCTATTGTAACAGTCTTTCAAAAAGTGCTCAAGCCTATACAAAACAATAATTAAATACATTCTATCTTTATGTGACACAAAAGAACATTATTAGCACTGAAAATATAAAGCAGTGCATATTTTTAGTTAAAATATGGTTTTCTTCTCTCAGGAACAATTTACTTTGTTCTTAACTCAGGACGTATAGGTCTTTTTTTTTCCTTCTTTTTCTTCATGTACACAATAAACTGTAAAATGACTACTAGAATAGACCAAGCACAGTACTGGGATATAAAAGGTACTTAATGAATATACAGTAAAACAAAAAATTGCAATGCAATTCTGGACCTGACTAATTTAAGAATCTAATAACGGTGGCAAACAACACCTACAATTAATTGTCAACTCCTCTCACTCAGAGCTTTGACAACAAAAGACTATGCCATATGAGAGTTTCTGACAAAAGTTCCAACATATCCCTTACTGTTCTTTCTTGAGTACTAGCAGTTATCAAAACAGCTTTAAAAAAAAAATCCAAGCAGATCTAAATTATTATCCTCCTCTCCATTTTTAAACGGACACTGTTACATGAACCAAGAAACTGAGTACTTATTCAGTCATTTATTGAAGGTTTTAGGTTACAGCAATGCAGTACTTCTTTGAAACCGTCTGATAAATATCCACAACTTTAGTGTTTTAAATTTACACGAGTTCAAACAATATGAAAGAACTTACCAATCCATATTAAGTAATTTCCTGCTTATTGACAATAAAAACAATAGACTTAAGTTTTTTAAACAATTAACTTCTTTGGGCTTAACAGAACACGGGTAAAAAAGGTTACTTATGGTCTGGTTAAGTGAATGTTTCCTTTACTGGTTCCAGTGAGAGCCTTCCATCTGCGCAGTTTGGGACACCTCAGAAGTACCATACACAGCGGACGTTTTGCCGCTTCTTTTACCTTTTCTGACTACAACTGTAGCAACAGGACCGCTACACCACCACACTCGGTAACGACGTAAAGTAACTGCATGTACAGGTTGGGCCAAAGCTTTAAAAACAAAATCTCATTTGAGCCAGGGAGCTCGCAACAGGTGTTCACACAAGCAGCCCGGCGTGAGACCCCAACAGACTCCTTTCCCCCACCTGCAGGTCTTCATGCCTTTCAGAGCAAGGGCCCTGGAGAAAACCCCAAGCCCAACCCCGCTGCAGTTCAAACCCCGCGCCAGCTCCACCCATCCCTAGCCGGCCACCGGCCGTGCAGCTCCGTGCTCGCAAGCTCCCTCCACCCGGACTCGCGCGCTGCCGCGGCCGCTGCCGCCCCCGCCCCGCGGGGCGCATTGTGTGGGCCCGGGCCGCTCCCGCCGCGCCGTTCCCCACCCCCTCGGCAGGTCTGTGGCGGCGGGGACGTGGCGGCCCGGCCGCGCACATGTCGCGATCTCGGGCGGCGGCCCGGAAGCCGGCCGCTCGGCGACGAGCCCCACGCGGCGGCGCCCCGGTAGGGCGCGAGGGCCGCGTGCGCGAGGCGCAGGGCAGGGGCCGCGGCGGCCGGCCTCCCCGCGCAGGCGGGCGGGGAGCGGGCCTGGGGGAGGGGCGGCGGAACCCCCGGGCGCGAGGAGCCCGGCAAGCCGCGCGGGCGGCGGCCAAGGCCTCGGGAAGGATACTTGTTGCACGGTCCTCTGGATGGTGGTGTCTGGGGACTGGGACTCCTTCAGCAGCTGCAGGATTTGCTGAAGCCCTTGCTCGTCAGGTTTCCACTCATACTCCATCTTGGTTTGCTGCAAATAAAGCCAGACACAGGAAGAGACGGAGCAAATGTTACTCCCCGTGCACAGGCCGGAGGGCTGCCCGCGCAGAGCAACCGCCTTTGCCCACCACAACCATCCCATCTCTCCCCAGACGCCTCGGACCTGCCTGGGGTGCCCCAAAGGAAGTCTCGGACGGTGAAGCCCGGCGGAACTGCTCTTAGCAGCTCGGCCGCCAACGTCTGCTGCTGCTGCCGCCGCGGCCGCCAAGCGCAAGGAGCCGACCAGACTGAGTCACCGCGAATTTGCAATCTGGCCCCAAGATCCGCTCACGGGAGCCCCCTGGGTCCTAGTGCCACGCAGATTTCTCTAACCCGACTCATTCCATTTGGAGTACTACTGATTTAAGGGTAATCAAAAGTCAAGACCTTATTAAAACCCCTTCGAAACACCTGAAGAAATCTGCCTTGGGTCATTATGTTAAACAAACATGGTGGAATAAAGACGAATGATTGAAATAGGGGAAAAAGGCCCTTAATTCCCCTGACAGGTCAACCTTAACTGATGAGAATAAAAAATGTTAACATTTCTTTGATATATTAGGCCGCATTAATATTTAAACTAATGATGCGATATAACCACAACCCACACTTCGAAAACATTAAATGCAACCTTTGTGGAATTTGGCAAAAATAAAATTTCATTCTTTCACAAACGTCAACCTTTTAACTCAAGTGAAATTTCATCAGGAAATAACTACACTCCACAACTAAGGACTTAGAGCTGGAAGAAAAAAACAAGAAAAATGTAATTTTATAAATGGCTGGTGTTTAATTTTATTAAAGTATTTTCACATTCGTTTTCTCATTTGTTACTACAACTTAGGTATTGTTTGCCCCACTGTGACAACTAAGGCTGAAAAAAGATCTGATCAAAATTACTGTTATTCGGTAAAGACTGCAAGAACATAGGGTTCTTAAGCTACTGCAAGTTGAAAGTGCTACCGCCAACTGAAACTATTATATCAATGACACACTTCTCATAGCGAAATGATTAAACAAAAACGACAAACTTAAGTTTCAGGCATAAATTATTTACAAAAGCCAAACTGAACTTAATAAAGGAGAATATTTTTAATATGGCTCTATTATGTGATGGTTTGACAGGTGAAATTACTAAAAGTCCTAGCAAAGACTAAAAGAAATATTCCTGACCTTACTATACCTCTTTGGTTAGCTTTTCTTTAAAAAAAAAAAAAAAAATTTATCCTCTCTTATTCACCTTTATTTTCTACTAAATATCCTGTCATCTGACTTTGCTTTCCACTTTCTATTGACCTCCTAAATAACCCAGTAAACTCGTCTTCTTTGGGGTGGGGGGTTGCTAGGATTGAAGGCAGGGGCGCCTTACCACAGTCCTAAACTATGCTTAAAAACCAAAAAACTACAACCGTCATCTAGACATATCTACTGATATATTGTAGTACCTTTATGTAAGCCTCCATTCAGTGTTTTTTTTTTTTGTTGTTGTTGTTTTTGGTACTGGGGATTGAACCCAGGGGCACTCCACCTCTGAGCCACATCCCCAGCCCTATTTTGTATTTTACTTAGAGACAGGGTCTCACTGAGTTGCTGAGGCTGGCTTTGAACTCCTGATCCTCCTGCCTCAGCCTCCGGAGTCGCTGGGATTACAGGCGTGTGCCACCACTCCTGGCTTCCATTCAGTGTTTCTATGTGTATTCTATTTTATAAAAATGGGGCCGTTTCTTTCCTGACTTTATTACATAGTTAATGAAAATATTTTAATAACTACTCCATTGTATTGCTGTTATAATTTTTAAAAATGTTTAACTGATAATAGATACAAGTTTGTACAAATCAAACATATAAGTAGATGGATTTTTTTTTCTTTTTGTAGTGCTGGGGATTGAACCCAGGGCCTTGTGCTTGCAAGGCAAACACTCTACCAACTGAGCTATATCCCCAGCCCTAAGTAGATGAATTTTTACAAAGTAAATACACTTGTGTCCAACACCTTGCACTCAAGATAGAGATCATTAATTAGTGCCTCTCTTAAGCCCATTCTATCATTACAAATTTCTCCCCTTCCCTCTTTTAACTTCAAAACTTTTTTAAAAAATTAACAAAGCCACATTATTATAATAAACCAAACAGCTTACCTCTACAACTGCATGTTTAACAGTTTGATATGAATTCTTTTATACCTTTCTCTAGTCTCAAATAGTATATGGTTTTTCATTACTTTTTTAGATCATAGTCCATACCACACTAACCCAACAACATTTTTACACAGAATATAGTGTGGCTATTATTCCATGCCAACATACATGGGTTTAACTCACTTTTTAATAAATGCACATTGGTCTTTAGAATGAATAGAGCATAATTTCTCCAACCACTTCCTGAATAACTTCCAGACTGCCTCTACTTTTTTTTACCACTATGAACAACACAGAAAAAAAAAAATTCTTGTACCATTGTTCCTACACAGTAGTGGCAACCCTGTGGCATTATTAGGCCAACCTAACAGTTATTTCCAGACAACTTTCCAAAAAGTTATGCAATTCTTACTCACAATATGAATATTTCATATCAACACCAGCTTGTTCTTCTAATTGTTGTTAGTAGGTAACAATTTCTTCTTACCCTTGGGGTGGGGAACCTAAGAGCCTTAGTTCTGAGTTTGTGCTGCCATGCACAAAACCTACCTGCTGAGGTGACATTTCAAAGTCCATTTAGACCCTCTGCTGTGCTTTTGAACAAGAGACTAAAGCCAGGGGCCAAAAGAGGTCAAGTTTGAAAACCATCTTCATCATATCCATTCCAATGATGGCTGCACCATAATATCAGGTCACTACCATGCTTCCCTTTTTATCCCTGCACTAAAATAAATGGTATTATTTTTCTTGTTTGAACAGCTCAGTATTAAGAATATCTAAATTGACCAGACTATGTTGATAGGATAACTATCAACATAGTTATCAACATAGTTTTATCATCAACATGATATCTATGTTGATATCTATCAACATGTTCTATAACTGATTCAAATTATCTGTAACAAAAGGCTCTCAAAAATATCTGACTGATAATGCTTGAAGAGAGACCTCAGGCCACTTTGATCTTCTGTATGTCTTCTTTTTAAAAATTGTGATAAAATATAAATACATAAAATTCACTGTTTTCCATGCACAGTTTAGTGGCATTAAGTATATTCTCATTGTTGTGCAACCATCACCACTAGCAGTCTCCAGAACTTACATTTTGATAGCCACTAAAATTAGGAAGAATCTTACTGCCGAGTAACCAGAGCTATTACAAGGTTAATTACATAACATCCGAAGTACTTTAAGTTAACCAAGCACACCAGCATTATTATATGAGGTATCATTTACTTATATAATAAACTATATATCAATGCTAAATATATTAAATATCAACTTAATGCTGATTTTAATCAAATTTAAATAATTACCACATGAGGTATTTATTTTGCATGCTGAATGTTCCCCCAAACAGGTAAATAAATAAAAAGAAAGGAGTCCTTCAAATCTTTCTCCTTTAGAATATACAAATCATGCTGATCGGCATGATTCAATGGTGAGTAAAAAAAAGCATTAAGCAAAAAGGCAGTTCTTTGAAGAACTAAGTGGATAAAAGATGGCACCAGAATAAAAAGCAGCTTTTAAGATGTAAGTTACTGGATACCATTGTGGACCTTCAGAAGACCAAATAATACACTAGATCCCATATTGCCAATTTAAAAATACCTAGCTTCTTCCCTGCTGAAGGGGATGAAATATATAGTTTAAATAGCAAGACAGAAAGTACAGGTTCAACTGACCTAAGTTTGAATCTTAAGGGTGTTTTCATTATAGAATTATAGTTTATAGCCATTTCCAGTCTAGAAACTGTCATGCTGTATTATAATTATTTCTAGTCTTAGATTGTGTTCCTTGAGAGTAGGTTAGTGTCTTTCTGTTTCTTTGCCTAACACAGTATGATTAAATAAATATTTGTTGAATAAATACTATTGTTTTGCTATTAATTCAGCTGAATAAATATTAAGTTGAGCAATTATCATGTGCTTGGTGAGCACTGGAAATTTAAAGGCAAGTTAAATACTGTTCCTGTCCCCAACAGATTCTCCTTTCATGAGAGGGATACATGTGCTATCTATGAATGAATTATGACGGAGTGTAATAGGAAAAGAGAAGAGCAAACATATTCTGCCAGGAAAGGGAAGTGCTTTTCCCCCACTGGGTTCACAGCTTTTCTTTCCTTTTCATTTCAATTAAATGCAAACAAATATTTGCCAAGCAGTCAGATGTTTCTGTCTGTATGTTGAATCACTATAAATGTGATAAATGTTGCCACCAGTGACACAAAAATTAAGAACAATTCATGGTAGAGTTCCAAACAAAACAAGGTATGATCATCCTTCAATAATACAGTACTTTTTATTCTGGGAAAATTCAATATATATTATAACCCTGCCAAAAGTATAAGTAAAAATTGAGTTAGGTTCTTGGCTCCCAAAACTCTAAAAATATTGTTTTCTACCTCCATGACCATCTAGTGGGCTACTCATAAGTCATACAGGACTCAGGATAATTCTTTTTTTTTTTTTTTTTTTTACATTATCAAATGTAAGATCTTTATTTTTGGAACTTTATCTTTTTAATTTTTAAAAAATTTATTCTATTTAGTTATACATGACAGCAGAATGCATATCAATTCATTGTACACAAATGTAGAACAACTTTTCATTTCTCTGGTTGTACATGATGTAGTCACATCATTCATGCAATCATACATGTACATAAGGTAATGATGTCCATCTCATTCCACCATCTTTCCCACTCCTTACCCCCTCCCCTCTCTTCATTCTCTTCTGCTCAATCCAAAGTTCTTCCATTCTTCTCTTACCACCACCACCCCACCCTGCCATTATGTATCAGCATCCACTTATCAGAGAAAACATTTGGCCTTTGGTCTTTTGGGATTGGCTTATCAGGATAATTCCTTGTTTTATTTTTTCAGGGAAAGAAATTCTATTATTACTAATATAAAACATCAACAAAGTTGTACCACTTGTTTTTTTTTAAATTATGTCATGAATTTATTTTCTATAAGGATAAAGTTTAGACTGTATGTCCTTCTAATCTCATTCTTGTTAATCACACATGTACATAGGATAATGATGTCTGGATAAGCGGATGATTAGATATAGAATCTGGTTGGGGGAGGGTGAGAGAGGAATGGAGGATCTTTAGATTATGTAGAGGGAAATGAGAGGGGGAGGAGTGGGGTATGAAAAATGCAGGATAATTATGGTGAGCATCTAGCAGCCCTCAGTCCTACCCAGTAAGTGACCAGAGCACCTCCCAGTCACAAGGATACTCGCAGAGAGCAACATTGCCTCAGAGGAGAATGGCTATGGTAGGGTAAGTACAAGGGGCTTCAAGGACATTATATTAACCAGTTAGGAAGTCAGGAAAGTACTTCCCTGAAGTGACTTTTCACCTGAGTTCTAACAGGAATTGCCAAAAAACAAATATAAGAGGAGGGCAGATGCTAACAGGACTTCATAGACCTTGTTAGTAAAGATCCTACAGCTAATAGGAAGTTTGTGAAGGGGGTTTAAACTGATAAAGGGGTGTGATTAAAAATGGGGAGAGGTTCATCTTCTGCTTTACAGCTAATTTTCATAATAAAAATGATTTTGAAAAGGACTTGAAATGAGTATACTATAGCGACATGACCACATCAATGTTTACAGCAGTTCAATTCACAACAGCCAAGCTATGGAATCAACCTAGGTGCCCTTCAATGGATAAATGGATAAAGAAAATGTGGTATATATGCACAATGGAATATTGCTCAGTCATAAAGAAGAATGAAATTATGACATTTGCCAGTAAATGGATGGAACTGGAGATTATGCTAAGTGAAATAAGTCAATCCTGAAAAAGCAGAGGCTGAACGTTCTCTCTGATATGAGGATGCTAATATACAATGAGGAGGAGGAGGGAATAGAAGTTCATTGGATTAGTCAAAGGAGAATGAAGGGAAGAGGGGATGGGAATGGGAAAGACAGTAGAATGAATCAGACATAACTTTCCTATATTGATATATGAATACATGACCAGTGAAACTCCACATCATGTACAACCACAAGAATGGAAAGTTATACTCCATGAATGTATATTATGTTAAAATACATTCTACTATCATGTATAACTAAAAAGAACAAATAAAAAAATTAAAATGATTCTGAAACTGTACCAGGCTACACAAGGGCAGGAAGAACCACAGAAGACCGAATTGTCCAACCTGCATCTCAAATGGAGCTCCAAACCTACCATGGTGGTGTACACCTGTAATCCCAGATACTTTGGGGGCTGAGGCAAGTGGATGTCAAGTGTGAGGCCAACCTGGGCAATTTAATAAGACCCTATTCTCAAAATAAAAGGGCTAGGGGTGCAGTTCAGTGATAAAGCTTCCCTAAGGTGTGTAATATCCAGTACTCGGAGGGAAAAAAAGGATCTCCCTTCATTACCCAATCCACCCTTGTTAGAAGAATGGTGGTCATGTTTCAGAGAACCAAAATTCTGGTCCTTAAATATTAAAGACTTAAACATTCTATCAATAATGGTCAATAATGGTGACAGCTATTGGTTTTTGACTATCAACCAGTGTTCTAAACACTCATACATGTTAACTAAGTTAATCTCAACTCTGACATGTTAATACTAATCACATGCTATAGTGTTATAGTTTGGATCTGAAATATCCTCCCAAAAATTCATGTGTTGAAGGCTTGATCTCCAAATCAGAGTGTCAGAGGTAGGGCTTTTGGGAAATGACTAGATCATGAGGGATCTAATTTCATCAGTGGATTAATCCATTTGATGGATTAATAATCTGATGGGACTACTGGGAAGTAGCAGAAGCTATAGGCAGGTGGGGCATGGTTAGAGGAAGGAGGTCACTGGTGGTGTGTCCTTGGGGATTTTACTTGTCCTAGGCCCCTTCCCCCACCTGCTTTCTGGCTGTCATAAGCTGAGTAGCTTTCATCTGCCATGCTGTCATGAAGTTCTGCCTTACCTCAGGCTCAAAGAAGTGGACCAGCCAACCATGGACTAAAACCTCTGAAACCAAAACAAATGAGCCAAAATAAATCTTTCCTCCTCTAAACTGTTCTTGTCAGGTATTTTGATCACACTAATAAAGCTGACTAATATATATGGATAAATAAATTGAGGCACAGAGACCATGATTCAACCCCATTAATCTGGCCTCCGGAGTCTACTCTCTAGGCCCCTGCTACACTGCTTTTCCAATGGAAACATCCATCTCTGTAAACTGGGAAAATATTCATTTTAAAAAATCGCATAATAAAGAAATAATATATACTTTATATCTTGGTGAAGAGATAAAAGAAAAAAGTAAAAGTCATATTTCAGTATTATAAAAATCGTAACATCTTAAAAAGCAGTGTGGATGTAGTATGAAAGTATGAGATATTTCAGTAGCATTGAATAAATAAGTTAAAATAGTCTGCATCTAGTCTTCCCAACATCCCTTTGTTATCAGTAGGTGGCAAGTATTATTTTCATTTAATAAGCAGATAAATCAAAACATGGTTTAAGATTTATTTTTTTGGGGGGTGGGTGGGTACCATGGACTGAACTCAGTGGCACTCAACCACTGAGCCACATCCCCAACCCTATTTTGTATTTTATTGAGAGACTACGTCTCACTAGGTTGCTTAGCACCTCGCTTTTGCTGAGGCTGGCTTTGAGCTTGAGATCCTCCTGCCTCAGTCTCCTGAACTGCTGGAATTAGAGGTGTGTGCCACTGCTCCCGGCCAAGAAATTTGTTGAATCATTTGCTGAATATGAATCAGATATACAGACTTCCAAAGTAAATGTCTCCTATACTTGTTTTTTACAAAAAGATGTTATCACAAGCAAAGAAGGAAAAACAAAACAAAACAAAAAAACAGAGATATCCAGTGGTCTAATAAGAGAATGATATTTTAAAAAAATAATTATTTAATAAAATTTGCATCAAAATTCAGGTGCAAAGGGAAAAACCTACAAACCGGTTAATAATTTTTAAAAACCGAAATTTTTTAAACAACAAAGAATCAAAATGTCGACAAGCCTGTTAAATAAACTATAGCTATTGGTGGAACCAGAAAATCCTTTAAGAGATTCTATAGAGTGGTCAGAGGTTTTAGATCAGGAAAGAAGAGGAGGAAAAAAAAAATCAAAACTCTTGCATCCAAGCTAGTTGAGGAAATGAACTCAATTAGATTAGAATGGCAGGAAAGACAATATGTGTTATGTGGTGTTAAGACACATTTTGTTGTTGTTTGTTTTTTGGTACTGGGGACTGATCCCTGGGGTGCTTTACCACTGAGCTACACTCTGAGTCCTATTTATTTTTTATTTTGAGATGGGGTTGAAGTGGCTGGGATTCTCACTAAATTACTGAGGCTGGCCTTGAATTTAGGATCCTTCTTCTTCATCCTCATCAGAAGCTGGGATTACAGGTTTGGGCCACATGTCCTTCAACATTGTGTTTTAAATCATCCTTGATTAATTTAATTAGGGTTAATGGTCTAATTCATCACTTGGAAGAATTATGCCAAGAAGTTAAAAGTTTGGTTTTCTGGCATTATAAACTTATTGCCATCTAAGAACTGGAAAATTAATAGAACAAAAAGAACATGGAAAATAAGTTCTTGAAAAATTAAATAAATGTATTCTTGGAGTACAGGGAGACCTTTAAGAATACTGGAAAAATACACAAAAAAAGTTTACAACAATAAAAGAAGTTTGATAATAACAAAAGGAGTAGGGAATCAGAGGGAAAGCTTGATGTGAAAATTCAACCCAATCTGTAAGCAGGCACTTCTTATACTTTAGGTTATTTAACAGTCACAATAGGACTATGAGGTTAGTATTAAATCCATTTTATATTATATGAGCTTGTATGTGGCAGAGTATATTCAATATCAGATCTGTGTGGTTCCAAAGTTTGGATTGTGCCTAGTAATAACAGCAACCATGCTATCATTAATGAGGTGCTTCTATGTGCTCCTTATCATGCTAATGCATGATCCTATTTAATTCTGAGTATATACTATTATTATCTCTATTTTTGCAGAAGAGGAACAGGTCTAAGGGAACTTAAGCAATGTATCCAAGGTCACACATACAGTAATGAGCAAAGCCAGTACTCAAACTCAAATGCACCTGACTTCAGAACTAGTGCACTAAACCACACTGCTGTATTATTTCTGTCACTCCCATGAACTTGTAACTAACCCTTAAAAGAACTCAACAGCATGTCAACCATGAATGTTCTTGGGCATTCTTCTCTTTCTCTTTCCATTCCATGCATCAAGAAATTAACTACTTAATTTGTTTCTACTTTGTTCAGTTTGATCACTTCAGGTTGTGATTAAGTACACCTTGTTTTTCAAAATTCAAACAATTTTTAATCAAATACTTCTGTATATTTAACTTTTAAAAAAATTTTTTTAATTGTAGGTAGATACAATATATTTATTTTTATGTGGTGCTAAGGATCAAACCCAGTGC
Source organism: Glaucomys volans (assembly GCA_020662805.1). NCBI lineage: Eukaryota > Metazoa > Chordata > Mammalia > Rodentia > Sciuridae > Glaucomys > Glaucomys volans. The sequence goes on along the minus strand of JAJEJO010004865.1, from coordinate 178,939 downwards.
TTTGCACATGTGAGGCAAGCACTCTACCACTGAGCCCCAGCACCTATATTTAACTTTTGATTACACCATTGTAACCCTCAAAACACTAACTCCCAGTTCCACAACTAATCTAACCTTCACAGTTGGTCGCATTCTCCTTGTATATTTAAGTAACTTAAGACCCTGGTTCTCAAAACTGACTGCACATTATTATCACTGAGAACTTAAAAGTCAGATGAGGACCACTGTATTAACTCAATATATCTGCTCCTGGCAAGTTTCATTATTTCTTCCTCTAAATGAGTAGCAGTGTTCTAGTTGTACTAGAAAACAGGACAAGAGGAACAGAATGCAGACTCCTCTGATTAAGATGGAAACATAAATGATAGCTAAAAAAGTCTTTGATGAAAACCAAAACTTAAGAACATACTGTTTAAAGTTGCTTAATAATTTGTCCTACTTAGTAAAGAAGCTAATAAGTGCAATATTTACTTTGCAATTTAACAGTGACAGAGATTGGGTGACGAGTTGTACCTAAGTTCTATGATTAAAAAAAAAAAAAAAACTTGGGGAAAGTCAAGTTTGGGGGGAAGAACATAAGCATTTATTTCCAATAAATTAAAACAAGCTAGAAAATTATGGTCCTTGATTGGCAAAATATGATTTGAATGTGTAGAGCAAATCAACTTATCCTAAGAATGATAACCACATCTTCCTTCAAGTGGATTATAAAAACTAAAGGCAAATTCTCCTACATAAGGAGATCACATGTTAAAACCCAAATCACAAAATTAGTAAATGAGGTTCCCGATTCTTTTAGTATTGTAGTATTTATCAATGGACTTTACTAGGGATCTTCCACTGCTACATTCAACTGGTTAATTATTTATTTAAATAGTTCCATGGACTACTATCATCCTCTATGTCAACTCTACTCAAATAGTTTCATTTCTGTGACACAGATTTAACGTGGAAAAAAAAACTATCTTAAAGTCTTTTCTAAGTATTGATTGTATTCCATTTCATAATATCGGCTAATCATTGCCAAGTGGTTTTAAGTACTTAATTATTTTCAAAGTACTTCATATTTTATCTTATTTAGTTTTCGAAATTACCTGTGAGTTGAAGAAATAGTATCAGTGATGTTAAGTAAGTTGCTAAAAGTCACACAGCTAGTAAATGTTAACTATGGAGTTGGAATGAATGTCTTCCAATTTTGGGTTCAATGTTTCTACTACTCCAAACTGCTTCTTTAATTCATAGTTCATTAAATATGTGCATGTAATCAATTAAAAGAGTGAGTCATCTTAAAGTAACATTGCTCTCCACTCTTTATTACTTGCTGGTTTATATGCTGGCAAATATAAAAGATGGACACAAATCTGTAGTACTCTTGCAAGACCACGATCTCTCTCAGTAAAATACTGGCCTTGAATGATTAAAAATATAAGAGCACCAGGCAAGCCACTGATTATAGCTGCACTTAACTGAATTTAAGGAGCTGGTAAAAATGGCTGTGAAACGTTTAGCCAAATATTTTCCTGTGAAATACATCAGAAATTACAAATTAAGTCAATAAAAGATTTGATTCAATATTTTAGAATCCACCGTGGTTACTTATCAAGTGACAACATACCTGTACAGTTGATAGACACCAACCTGATAATTTTTAAAAAAATTAGCACATGGGGGCTGGAGCTGTGGCTCAGTGGTAGAGTGCTTGCCTCACATGTGTGAGGCACTGGGTTCGATCCTCAGCATCGCATAAAATAAATAAATAAAATAAAGGTATAAAAAAAATGAGCACATGGGCATAATCATTACACATCATTTTAGTAACAAGTGTACTTTTCACTACAGTTAGTTAGATTGCTCCTAAAGTTCTGAATGAGAGTGTTGTGGGATTTCTCATTCATATCCCAAACTACCCTTGATTAAGTATAATGTGTTGATTCAACATTTCAGAATTTCAAGTGAAAACAGAAAGAAAGAACACAGCCCTATGTTCACTGGTAAGGGCTGAATGAGAAAAGAGCAGTTTAAGCAGCAAAAAGAAAGGTTTAAAAAATGGTAAAATTTTAGTAGTCTGATTAGTATTAGCTTTTAACTAATATTTCATTTCTTCATTGATATCTCACACATAACAGGAGCATATATCAGTCATATTTCAGTTATGGGAAGACACACACAGCAGAAAAAACTTATGAAAAAAATCAATTTTTATAACTTTATTTCTTGGGCTGAATATTATTCTACACTACTTACTGCAGGCAAACAGGAAGGTAACAGTAGAGGAAGCATGGTATCCAGAGTCATATATATACAAAGGTTAATCCAATACTCCTGATTTGACTTTTTTAGTAAACCTTGTGAGCCACAATTTAGCCATCTGTGAAATGGGACTTAATGAGAATGATGAGATTAAATAAGAATATTAACTGTCACAACAGTAGGAATGTAATTGTTCACTGCCTTCACACGACACTCCCAACTAGAACTAAAACTCAGATTTACCGAAGGCAGTTTTTACCATCAGATAAAAATGAAGATTACATACACTATTTTTTTTTCTTTTTTTGGTACCAGGGATTGAACCCAGGGGCACTTAACCACTGAGTCACATTCCCAGCCCTTCTGAAATATTTTATTAGAGACAGGGTCTTTCTGAGTTGCTTTAGCACCTTGCTAAGTTGCTGAGGCTGGCTTTGAACTCACAATCCTCCTGCCTCAGCCCCCCCAAGTCACTGGAATTACAAGTGTGCACCACCGTAACCAGTTTACTTACACTATTTTTGATGATCAAAGAATATGCAACAAAAATGGGCTATTTAACTTGTCACTTAAATGAGGTGATGCTATGGTTTGAATGTCAGTACCCTCTAAAATTCATGGTAAAACTTAATCTTTAGTACACCAGTATTAGAAGGTGGGGCCTTCAGGAGGTGATTAAATCATAAATGCAGAGCCCTCATTAATGGGATTAGTTCCCTTTACAAAAAGGTTTCAGGGAGCCTGTTTGGCCCTTTCACTCCCCTTCTGCCTAGTGACACCATTTACAAAGCAGAGAGCCTCTACCAGAAGACATCTAATCTTGTTGGTGCCTTGTTCTTGGGTTTCTCAGACTCCGGAATTGTGAGAAAAAAGTTATTTACAAATTATCCAGTCTAAAGTATTTTGTTATAGCAACAGAATTGGACTAAGGTGATATTCTAAAGAAACAGAGAAATCAAAAGAGAAATATTGGAAGAATAAGAGGAACAAAGAAAAAGAAATATAAATCAAGAAATAGAAATCAATATTAAATCAGATATGAATTTAATCAATCTGCAAAAATGATATGAAAGAAAAAAATTAAGTAGTTGATTAATGGTGGTCCTCATAGCATGTAAGAGGTAAAAAAATAATCGCAAGAAAATTCTTCAAAGACAATACAAAAATGGAAAAAAAGTTTGCAGAAAATGTCATATGACATGGTATCACACTTGAAGTTTAGTTCAAAATACAAGAACATATATTCATTCTATGAGTGAGCATTTTTTTCTTTTCCTTGGGACAAGGAATAAGACTCAACCAAGATTAATGAGACATTAAAAAATTAGTGAACATAAAAATCAAAATGAAATATGATAAGGGAATCTGAGACTATGCTGGACACAAGAATGCTAATCTACCACATACACAAGTAGAGATACAGCCAGTTGAATATCATGTTCTTATCACCATTCATCTCCCTCAATCCATGAAACTGTAATTTAGCAATGTAAATTTTGTTTGTTTGGTTTTTTTTTTGGTACTGGGAATTGAACCCAGGGGCACTCCACCACTGAGCCACATCCCCAGCCCTTTTTGTATTTTATTTAGAGACAGGGTCTCACTGAGCTGCTTAGGGCCTCACTAAGTCACTGAGGCTGGCTTTGAACTTGCGATCCTCCTGCCTCAGCCTTCCAAGTGCTGGGATTACAGGCGTGCACCACCGCCCGGCTAGCAATGTAAATTTTAACAGTAATTAGAGAATGGCAATCATAGCATGTAATCATCAGAATGAAAAGAACTTTGGGAAACATCTAATCCTTTTTAAAAAATGGAAAAATTAAGACCCACAAATCAACAATATTACAATTAGAAGGAAGAATTTGATTTCTAATTTTAAAAACAGAACACCCAGTTCTATATTATGAAGTTTCTCCCCACTCCTTCATTTTTTTTTAATATATACTAATTTTATGTAGGGAATTAGGTGTCTTATATAACCCATGTGTCAGGGAAGGGTTTAATGGGCAAGTTTATACTTTGTGACCATACTTCCTAAATAACTGATTAAACCAGGATTATGCATTCGACCTATCATATGATGAATCCCGGCACACACCAAAAAAATGAGATAAATCAACTGAAGTTCCTTTCTTCAAAACATGAACAAGAAAGTACTAAGATAACTTACCTTTTACCAGTTTCTGAAAACAAAAGCTAGAATGTCATAATGTAGCAGGTAGATGACTTTCCATAGCAAGACAAAATTGTGCAGGGGTAGAAATTGTAAGCACTCGGGAGAAAGAACAGCATTGAGAGAAGCAAGGAAAGGCTGAGCAAGATTGTATGATCCACCACAGCGAGTACTGCTTCCTGATGACTTTCTATTTCTAATCCACAAATAACTTAAAATGAATCTCTCCCTTTCTCTTTCAACCTGAATGAGTGTCTCTTCCCTGGAAACAAGAGAGCTAATCAGAATACGAATATTAAATAATTCTTCAAATGTATACCACATGGCTATACATACTACATAATTACAAACTAATATTATATAACAACTATTCCCAAAATGTTTCTGCTTTAAGTAGAAGGTACTGAACTGTTATAAGAGTTCTCTAGGAACTGTGGATACAGTGAAGGTGGATAAGATCATGGGAATTAATTTTCTTAGCTTGAACATCAGTGTATATTTGAGAGCTGACATGAAGTCTCTGAGAAGTACTGAGTATAATGAATACACTCAAATGGTTGGAGAGTAAACTGAGGGGAAAGAATAGAGAAGACCACAAATAAAATTAGCAGACAGTTCAGGTGTGCACCCTTTTTACAGACTTTCTATCCCTTTTCTAGCCTTTTTCCAAGGTTTTGGAGGAATGGCAATCACTGCCACTAACGTCACTAAGATAAAACTGATTGCCTCAACATTTATTTTATGAAAACTGTATGCCAGCAGGAGATGGAGGACAGGGGCGTAAGCTTACCCTCGCTTACAATGCTAGCTTTCAAGTAATATTTGCTTCTTCAGACACAACCCATCTCAAAAGACCTACAACTCTTGTGTATTTCCAGGAGGCAGCACTGTTTACAAATGTGATAGATAACTGTGCTTTATTCAGACAAGTACAAAAGGGATATCCAAGCATATTACAGCAATACAAAGTTAGATGTTCCAATAAGATAGCAATACATGAATAACTTTACCTGGAAAATGAATTTAGAACCATTAGATAGCACAATGAAAAAAATTTACAAGAGGAAATACAACATTAAACAAGGGAAAATACTGAATCTAACCAGTAATGAATATATGTAATAATGAAGTCATGTTTTCAGTCTAATTAGCAAATATTACAATGATAATATCCCTCTGCTGCTGAGGATAGAAGAATCAATAACAAATTACTGACAGCAGTATAAAATTAATACAACCTATTGGAAATTAACTGGGCAATCTATGTGGAGCTATATACATTTTTATACACTTTCCCCTCATCATTACACTTCCAAGTCTGTATTCTAAGAATCCTAAATACAGAAAAGGATTAATTTCAAAGATTTTTATCGCAGGATTATTTCTAACAGCAATAAATTTAGTGGTTAAAAACACAATATCCAACTGATGAGCTATTATCAATCAAAAAAATGATAATTTCTTTCTTTTTTTTTTTTTAGAACCAGGGATTGACCTCAGGGACACTTGGCCACTGAGCTACATCCCCAGCCCTATTTTGTATTTTATTTAGAGACAGGGTCTCACTGAGTTACTTAGGGCCTCGCTAAGTTGCTGAGGCTGGCTTTGAACTCGCGATCCTCCTGCCTCAGCCTCCCGAGTCGCTGGGATTACAGGCGTGTGCCACTGCGCCCGGCTGATGATTTCTATAATGACATGAAAAGTGTATATGCTTAATAAGCGATAAAAGATTAAAAATGCATACAGAGTATAATTACAAATAAGTAAAAATTTGTATAAGAAAAAGACCACATTATTAAATGAAAAAGACTGGAAAGAAAAATACAGCAGTATTTTAAGGTATTGGCATTATAGATCCTTTATTCTCTATTAAATGTTTTCAATATTATGGTTAATGACAATATAGTCTTCCAACAGTACAATTATCAGAAGTCATATATAGAACAGGGGCAAAAGACCCAGAGAATGTCACTATTTCATGGTACAATGTTTTCTACTCAAAATAATGACTGAAGTCATCAAGAAGCTTAAATAACACTTTTTAAAAAAAGACACCTTAAGAAGACAAGAAAGTATGAAATATAGTTTAGGAAGTTTTTTTGTGAAAATGTTTAAAGGTTATGGTACTTAAGGAATGAAGGTATCTAGAAAATTCATGTACTTTGGAGCAACTTTTTTCCAGAGTATGTCCCTGAAATGAATAGACAAAATCATTTTTAAAAATCTTTATACTAATGGAAAAAAACTAAATCTATTTTTGCAAACCACAAGAATTAAAACAGAAAAGCTGTCTTATAATTTAAGAGTCCTACTCTCAGAATGTCTGTTCGGAATACTAGAGAACAGAGCTTATTTTTACTTAGATAGGTAATCACTTATAGGTGATTACTTGTGCTTACTGTTTTTTATGGAAATAATTTTTAATAATGCTACAAAAATAAATGTTGACTAATTTAAATGTAAAGAGTGTGGCTTGGGAGCCTGAGGGAGAAGGAGAAGCTGAGGGAGAAGGATCATGAGTTCAAGGTCAGCCTGCAACTTAGCAGGGCCCTAAGCAACTCAATGAAACCCTGTCTCAAAATAAAAATATAAAAAAGGGCTGGAGATGTGGCTCAGTGGTTAAGTGCTCCTGTGTTCAATCCCTGGTACCAAACAACAACAACAACAACAACAACAACAACAACAACAAAACAACAAAAAATATATCCAGAAACAGTAACACTGCTACAAAATTAAAACAAGAACAAATGACAAAATTTCATTTAATTAATTTATTTATTTTTTGGAACCGGGGATTGAACTCAGGGGCACTCAGCCACTGAACCACATCCCCAGCCCTATTTTGTATTTTATTTAGAGACAGGGTCTCACTGAGTTGTTTAGGGCCTCACTAGTTGCTGAGGCTGGCTTTGAACCCGCGATCCTCCTGCCTCAGTCTCCTGAGTCGCTGGGATTACAGATGTGCGCCACCACACCCAGTCAAAATTTCATTTAATTTGAATTTCAAGAGAAATAACAAGCATCTTTCATCAATTTCCTAATTTTTCAAAACATTGATGCATAATTTTGGAAATAACATGTAGGAAAAAAATTTTTAAAAAGTCCAAACAACATGTTGGACCAAGACGAATTAAGAAAAGAAAACCCAAAGATGTAAAAGTGAAAAGCAAATAAAAATTGAATTTAAGCTTAGAAAAGAGCCTATAATTCTTCTAAAATGGTTCTTAAGACTTCTGCAGTAATAAGTTTAACAGATTTTCTCAATAATTATAACCATAAATATTTTAAGAAAAAATTACATACTATATGCATTGTAATAAAATCTGTACTGCAGAAATAAAATTCTAATGGGCATGCCTGCAAATAATTTAAATTTATCACTTAGCACATACTGAACTGAAAAGTCAATATTCTAGTACTTTTTGTCTTGCTAATCAACCACTGTGTAATGTACTGTTTTAATCCTATTTTAAGAACATATTTTATAAATCATTTAAATAATTTAAAATTGACCTTAAGAAAATAGCAAATAAAAGTATTCATTTAAGATTTAAAAATAATGTCAGAATTATCAATGGGTTATCCTTAACATATTTTTCTGCCTAAGGAAGCAAATATAATAAATTGTGAAGGGATGGAAAGAAAATGTGTATTTATAATTAAAATGAATGATGTAGTTCTGTGTTCCTATTTAGTCTTTTAGGTAGATACCACTCATCACTATATACTTCTAAGTCCCAGACATAGGGAGTCTAATGAACTGTCTCAAAAGCACATATTATTTACGCTACACTAAACTGATTCTTAGAAACATGAATTAATTTCTTATTAAATAAGCTTCTCCTAAATCATTTTCCTGGAGTAAGATTAAGGACAAAGACAGCAAATCTTTGCTAAGTCATATAAAATGATACCTCAATTTATAAAGTAATTTCAGGTAGCAACTAATCCCTATTATTTACAGGTAATAAAACACTTAATGCCAGCCAACGCTTGAGTCTCTCCTTCTTTCTTTTTTTTCCCTAAAGACAGGGTTCTCACTATTTCAATATGTAGCTTGGGCCCAAAATCCTGAGCTCAAGTCATCTTCCTGCTCAGCCTTCCAAGCACTTGGGACACCCAACTGCACCCAGTTTTGATTATGAAATCTTGATATTAAATCGAAAGTAAACATTTATTAGGTGCCTGTATATGCAGTATTTTATAGCAGGAAATCACAAATGTAAGTTTTTAAAATTCTGGAATGAGAGTGATGACTAGGAAATTCTTCAGATTTAAATTATTAAACCCAATAATTCAATATGTGGTTATGTACTTGATGAATTCAAATAAAAAACATTTGAGATGTTTAGGAGTGTCTAGTTCCAAGAATCAGAAAATGATGATTTTGTCTGAAATCATAATTTCTCCCTGGCTGCTAAGGAATGTAACCTTTACTAGAATGGAGTTTGAATATGTATATTGTTTTATAAATAAAAATTGCCTGCTATGTACCTGGAACAGCAAGTATAAATACCAAAAGCCACTAGTCCTAGAAGGTAAAGTTAAAACAAAGCTAGAATTTATATTAGAGCCTTTTCCTTTTTATGCCTCACCATCTTATTTTGCTACTGGTTCTTATTCTTCTCCATCAAATTCTTATGCTAAATATTATAAAGTACCTTACTACTTCCCTGATTCAGAGCCTACTATCTACCCTAAAATACGACTGCAGGAAATCCCTCACCTTTATGGAGCCTCCACTGTTTCAGTCTTTATTTATTTGAGTGAGGGGTTGGACAAACAGAAAGATGGTATTTGGGGAGGCAATATGAACACTTGAACTCGCAACCACAGCCTGTCTAGAGCTAACAGTACAGTGTAACTTCAGGAGGCTTAGGACAAACTATTTCCACCATGGGTCTTTAGTAAGTCTTCCATGCCACGAATAATCAAAATACCCATCAAAAAAAAGAAAAGGGACATTAGGGCTCTGGGATTCAACTCTCAGCTCTCTGCACTAAGAATAGCTAGCTGGGCAATCTCATACAAACCACTTGTGCTCATTTGGTTTTATTTCCTCATCTATAAAACAACTAAAGGCCATGTTCCTTTCAGCTTCTAGAAGTAAAACATTCAACTGATTGTAAATAATAAATATGGTCATATGCCACACACAAAAGCCAACCCTATTTCTTTTTTTTTATACTTGCTACTGAAATTCTCTATATCCCTCCTATCCTTCAGGGAAACCTGTATTCAATTCAATGTTGTTGAAGTCTAATTCTGGGACTACTAAGTTACCTGAGTAAGAATTACATGTCACTTGATTCTTTTGCAAATACATGTGCTCCTATGCAAGGGCCCAGTACTGTGCCTGCCTTAAATCACTTCTTACAGAAGTCACATTCAATAGTAAGAATAACCTTTGGTTGCAAATGTTACAGGAAAAAATTCATTGTAACTTGGATTTCTATACAACATAAGTCCTTATTCATTATGATCTCAAAACTGGATGATATAAAACATTGTAGAACCAAAAATCCAATTGAGCATTCTAATTCCTGTTCTGGAGCACCTGTGGTTTCAATGGTTCACTCTTCAACACTCTTTTCCTAAATTCTCTTAATATTTTCTAATAAAAGCCTGACAATCAGCATTTTATAAGTGGAAACTCCTTGAAACAGATCAGAACCCTTTTGATCAAGTCCCTATACTGCTAACACAACCTTATCAAAGAAGAATTAATACAAATAATTTTACCTTCCTAAGCAATCAGTACCAATAACTCTGAAAATACATCATTTATACCAAAGTCTGAAAAAGTAATATAAAACTTTAAATATCCTTATTTTTCTTGTTCTTACTCCTGTCCTTACCAGAGTGACATATTAAACAGATCTACCATTATGAAGTATTACACTACAACAAATTTAAAAATTATCATTTTGAAGGATCATTGCCTGCGATCTGTATTTTTGACTTATCTGTCCACTTCAAATAAGGAACATCAGATTTTTCCAGGCACTACGTGTCAGACATTATAGTGCAGTGCAATACAGGAGTCTCTCTGCTTAGCTTTGAGCTCTGGCTGTGTCACTTATTAGTCATGAAAAAAATAATTAAACTGTGATCTATGAAATGAGATAATTAATAGTACCTATATCTCATGGGATTTTCCTCAAATGGGAAAGTTCTAGCTTAAAAAGAAAATACCTCTTTCTGTCTAAAAAGACATGACAACTAATTGTAAATACTAGACTGTGTACTGGCAGAAAAAAAATGGTGTAAAGGATGTTACTGAGACAACAGGCAAAAACTGCAATATAGGCCATAAAAAAATTTGGTATTGTCAATTGTGTGTGGTTTCCTAAGAGAATATGTTGCTCTTAGGATACATACATACATACATACATACATTAAAGTGTTAAGGGCTGAAAGGCTAAGATGTAAGCTGCCTACTTGGACATGATTAAAAAAAATTAATAGCACAGCAGTAGTGCGCAGTAAACAAATACAGCAAAATGTTAAAATATGGAAAATCCATATTTTAAGTGTATGGGAGTTCTCTGAATTATTTCCACAGCTTTTCTTTAAAATTTAAATCATTTTATAACAACATCTTTAAAAATCTGCTTTAACCTTGTTCACTCTTGCACCTATTCTATTTCTCTACTCACAGAAACACTTTAAAATTGTGCATAGTCATTCTAATACTTTTCCTTTATGTGGTATTTGGGATTAAACCCAGGGGTGCTTTATCACTGAGCTACACTCCCAGCCCAATTATTTTTTATTTTGAGACAGGGTCTCACTAAGCTGCTCAGGCTGATGCTGAAATTTGTGATCCTCCTGCCTAAGTCTTTCAAGTAGTTTACCATAACCAGTAGTTTACTTGTCTCACCTTCTTTACTCCATTCCTTGGAGACAGATTTCCTTGTTGCCAAACCCAGTGATTTCTTCTTGGCCTCATTTTATTTTCTTCACAGTGCTGAACATAGGCAATCACTTTTTCACCTCTTAGCTTATGACACTGTATTTCCCTGGTTCTCCCTTTATTTTACTAGCTGGTCTTTGTTACAGTCTCCTTTACTAACTCCCCTTATCTCTAAGTACTCAAGCCCTCCTTTTCTAGAGCTACATTATCTCATCCAGTCTGCACCATTAAATAGCACCCTGAGTTTCACACTCAAGAATCTAGTTTCTTGCCAGACATATCCATTTGTTTGTTAAATGGGCATGTGGGCATCTCATACTTTGCTGACTGAAACATAACTTTTTTATTTTTATTTATTTATTTTTTAATTAATACTGAGGACTGAACCCAGGGGCACTTTACTATGGAGCTACATTCCAAATCCTTTTTAATTATTTTGAGACAGAGTCTTACTAAATTGTTGAGGCTACCTTGAACTTGCAATCCTCCTCAGCCTCCCAAACTGCTGGAACTACAGTGTGCATCACCACACCCAGATGAAACAGAACCCTTGATCCCCTTTCTCCATCCCATCCAAATCTGTTCCTCCTCCAGTGGCTTATTATCCCTAATGCTACCCGTTTTCATCCAGTTGTTCAGGCCTTACTAAACAGTCATCCTTGAATTCCCTTATGTCCTACATCTAAACCATGTACCAGTGGTATCAAAATATACTTTCAAAATATACCCTGAAGCCGGGCGCGGTGGCGCACGCCTGTAATCTAAGCGACTTGGGAGGCTGAGTCAGGAGGATCGCAAGTTCAAAGCCAGCCTCAGCAACTTAGAGAGGCCCTAAGCAACTCAGTGAGACCCTGTCTCTAAATAAAATACAAAATAGGGCTGGGGATGTGGCTCAGTGGCCGAGTTTCCCTGAGTTCAATCCCTGGTTCCATTAAAAAAAAAAAAAAAGGGCTGGGGATTTAGCTCAGTTGGTAGAGTGCTTTGCCTTGCAAGCACAAAGCCCTGGGTTCAATCCCCAGCACCACCAAAAAATAAATAAATAAATAAATAAATATATATATATATATCTCCTGAACCTGACCATTCAGAACCTGACCATTCACCTTCTCCACCTGGGAGGTCCAGATGCCATTCCGTCTAATAACATAATCTGCTACAACAGATTTCCTGGCCTTCTTTTCTATTCCTTTATAGCCCATCCTCTCAGACAGAGAGCAAAATGATCTAGTCAAACCTACAGTTTATCATGTCTTCCCATCAAAATCTTCTAGTGGCTTCCCATCACACTTAAAATAAAACCTTACATATCCTTATGAGAGCCTACTAAGCTCTATCTAATCTGGACCAATGCCTATCTCTCTGGAGGCATCTCCTATAGTCTCTGTTCCTTTTGTTTACCATTCTCCAGTCATACCAGTTTTCTTGCAGTTTCTTGATCATGCTGAGCTTGTTCTGACCTAAGAGCCTTTACTTTTGCACGCTCTTTTCCTAAATATACATATTGTTCACTTCTCCTCGTTCAGATTGCTGATCAGCTATGACATTTTAGAAAGGCAATGTGCTTCTCCCTCTTACCACATTACCTCCATTTTCTTTAATTGCTTTATATTTTTAAATATCTATTTGCTTTTCCTTCTGCTTCATTTAAAAAAATCTATAAATGAAAAATTAATATGTGACTGGTTTTCATTGCTAAAGAAAAAGAAAAGTATACAATATGGATAATATTCAAACTCCTTTCAACTACCTCTCCTAATCTTGTCTCCCTCTTCTCCCCCGACCAGGGAACTCTGGTATTCATTTGATATACATACTTGGAGAGCTCTTTTCTGCACATTGAAACTTTATTTTGATCCTCTAACAAATTGTTTTTCAAAATATGGCTTAGTTTTCCAAGTTATTATATATTAGTCAATTTCATTACTAATTACAGTAATTTACTGATGAATACTCAACCTATTTAAAATTTTGCATCACTATGAATGGTCCATTTAACAAATATTTACTGAAAGTTTACTACATTATAGGCACTGCTATAGTTGCTGGGGATACAGCAATAAATAAGGAATTTTGCCCTCTTGGGGCTTGCATTCTTGAGGGAGAAAGACAAAGAGAATAAAATACACAGTGCAAACTTTTTCTGAAAAGGGCCAGATAATAAAAATATTCAGGCTTTGCAGGCAATATATGTCTTGCATATTCTTTGCTTTGTTTATAGCCCATTAAAAATGTAAAAACCATTCTTTGCTCAGAGGCTATATAAATATAGGCCAGGGGGTCCAACTTGTTGGCCCCTGATAAAGGAAAGGAGAATACGGTAGGTGCTGTGTAAAAAATAACCACACATCCAGGATTAGAGGGGTGATGGTGGGGTTGGGGTTTAATAGTACTATTAAATGGTGTTTAAATAAGGTAAGATCTGAGTAAAGACTTGGAAGTGAAGCTAAGCTAAGAAGATATTTGGGATAAGTACATTCCAGATAGTAGAGATATAGCATTAAAGCCAATGAGCAAGGAGGGAAAATGGTAGTAGGAAGTTAGGTAAAGAGAAAGGGGAACAGTTTGGGCAGATCATGGACAGCTTTATAGGCCACTCTAAGGACTAGATTTTCTCTGAGTAAAGGAGGGAATATCCATTCAGGCTGCTATAATAAAAAAAGTCATAAACTAGATAAACAACAGAAATTGCTCCACCATTCTGGAGTCTGTGAAATCCACAGTCATATTTGGAATCTGGTCAGGGTCTGCTTTCCAGCACACAGAAGGCTCCTTGCTGTGTCCTTTCAAGGGACAAGGGGCAAGGGATCTCTCTTGGGCATCTTTATAAAGGGCACTAGTCCTATTCATGAGGATTCCACTGCTATGACATAATCCCCTCCCAAAGGTCCTATCTCTTAATACTATCTATCACCTTGGATATTAGGACTTACACTTATGAGTTATAGAAGAACAAATATTTTCAGACCATAGTAGGAACCACAACAGGGTTTTGAATGGAAAAGTAACAGGGAACTGTCTTAGTTTGTAAAAAGCTTAACTCTGCTACTGTATTGAGAAAATATTGCTAGGAGGGGCTAGAATAAAATGGACAGATCAGGTAATAACATATTACCATAATCCAACAGGTGATAATGATAATGACTTGGACTAGGGTGGTCGTAGTTGGGGGGAAGCACGGTAGGAATTTGATTATATTTTGATGATACAGAAAATAGCTTTTTCTGAAACAATGGATTTTAAGAGTGAAAGAAAAAGTGAAGTCAAGAGTAACTCCAGCATTTTGGCCTAAGTGACACAGAGGATAGAATTGCTATTAACAGCAACAGGGAAGTCTATGGTTAAAGCAGGCTTTGGAGAGCAAATTTAGGAGTTTAGTTTTGGATATGTTGAATTTAATGTCTATCATTTAACATTTAGGTAGAGATGTTGAATAGGCCATTGTACATATGAGAATGAAATTAGGGAAAGAGGCTAAAGATCTAATTTTGGGCATCACTGACATTTAGAAGGTACTTAAAGCCATGGAACTGAATGAGATTACTAGAGAAGGAAGTGTAGATAGGACAAAACAAACAAAAAAGGACTGAAACCTGGAGATCTCTAACATTAAGAGGTCAGTGAAAAGCAAAGCAAAGGAAAATTATAAGGAGTCAGTGTGAACTAGGAGATAATCAAGAGTGTGTGGTGTCCTGGAAGGCAATGTAGAAAGTGTTTTAGACTGAAGAAGCAAAGAAAAATGTGGCTTACAGGTCAAGTACGATGAAGTGAATCAAAGACATTTGGCACTTAGCAATACGGAGGCTACTGAAAAACCTGATGAGATGGCTCGGCAAGAGAGGTGCAGGTAAAGGCCTGATTGGAGAAGGATTAGTAAAGTGCTGGAGAAAAAAAGACAAAAATTGGGGAAACAAGTAGTGAAGAGTGGGTCAAATTTTTTCTTCTTCTTAAGACGAGAGAAATACAGTTGGCTCTCTGTACCTACAGATTCCAAATCCATTGATTCAACTAAAAGTAGATTGGAAATATTAGGAAACAACAACAACAACAACAACAACAACAACAAAACAGTGTTTACACGAAACACAATACAGACTTTTCTCCTTATCCTTATTCCATAAAGACTATAACAACCATTCACACAGCACTTATGTTAGGTATTGTAAGTAATCCAGAGATGATTAGGAGAATATGGCAGGTTCTATGCAAATACTATACCATTTTATATATAGGACTTGCCAACTTTGAATTTGCTACCCTGTGGGGCAGGTGTCCTGGAACCAATCTCCCACACATACTGAGGAATGAGTGTAATAACATGTCCGTCTGCTAGTAGAAGTGATTCAATAAAAAGAACAAAATATATGTTGTGAGAGAGAAGATAAAGCAATGTCCTCAAAATGCTGAAGATGACAACAGGAAGAGTTACTCTAAGGTAACGGGCAGGAAGACAGCAGATATTACCACATAGTATATTAGGTTAATGGGGTGGATGGTGAGTCTGTGAAATTTTATTTTCTTTCAAAGTACAAAAAAGATGACAAAGGACATCTGAGGAAAAGAAAACATGAAAACAATCATTTAGAAGCATGGGAGAATGAAGAGACTAGGACAATATAGGACCACCCGGCAGCAAAAAGAACCCACTTGAGGTCTGTGGTCATGTGTGTTTGTGTGCTTTTTTCTGGCCACACTCAGATATACAGGAGCAGCAAGGGCACTAAAAAAACTTGGTTTTAACTAAAGCCCTGGTTTTGTCAAACAAGCAAAGAGCAAGGAATGGGATCCAAAGGGGTGTTTAAAGCAATTAACCATGGAATTTAAGTTGAGTAAAGTCCCTGTGAAAGGAAGTGGAAATATCAAGAAGGTAAGTGAAACGAATAGTAACAGGATCAATGGACTGGAGATTCCGTAGAGAGCAGAAGATGGTTAGAGTTGAGGCACTATGAATGAACTACAAAACTAGGAAGCAGTGGTCACAGAGCAGAACATGAAATGGTAACTTTGAAGGCATGGCAGTTGTTGACAATGCAAAAAGGGTAGGTATCCTTGTGGAAATGACTGGCTGAGGTAGAGTAGACATGATTACAGCACTGAAAGAGTTGTCTAGGAAAAGAGGTCAGGGTATTGGAAGGATCTATCATATATATTTTATACGTCCATTATATATATTCTAGATCAATATAAAGATGTAGGTGGCACTTGAGCCTTTATGATATAATCCAAAGTCTAGGAGTTTTAGGGAGAAGGGAGGGTGAATAGTCTGAAAGCAGTAGGGAGATTTGTAGTAGATACTTTTCCCATCTCCAGGAACAGTGGTAAGAAAAGCTCTGCAAAAAATCAAACACAACCAGGCACAACTACATAGTAGAAAAGTCACATTTGTATCAAGGAAGGGAATATTTAAGAATAGGTTGAGACTGGATTTTGCAGATGATGGACAGTAAATTCCAGAGTGTTTGAAGAACTAGAGAAGTTTTTTGTTTGTTTGTTTAGCTTTATTTTGTTTTTTAAGAGACAGAGAGAGGACAGACTTAGGGGAAGAAAATGGGTGGTGGTACGGGGAGTGAACCCAGGTCCTCATGCATGCTAGGCAAGTCCTCTACCACTGAGTAAAATTCCAGCCCTTTTTAAAAAAAATTTATTTCCAGACAAGAGTCTCACTAAATTGTCCTGTTTAGTCTTGAACTTGTGATCCTCCTGTCTCCACTTCTCTGCACTCAAAATGAAGTCTATATGCTGGCACACTGTAGGTGATCGAAGCAGACAAATGGAGTAAGCAGCAGGGGATCGATGAGGAGAAAAGACTACCTCACAGAGAAACAAATTTTCCTCTGCTTGACACCTGAGTTATGGAGCAACATGGAACACAGCCTCCATCTAGTCCACCATCTTGGATCTCTCTCCTGCCTCCACTTCTCAAGTCACTGGGATTACAGGTGTCTGCCATCACACCCAGTAAGAACAGCTCTGATGAATGGAGTGCAGGAAATGAAAGGTGATCTCAAAGTATAGAGGCTCTGTGGTTACTGACAAAGACATCTTAGCACACACAGTTCTTGATATACTATGTGTTTCTCTAAGAGATGGAACTGATGGGTTAAAAAAAAAGTTTTACTTTACAATTAAAATAGTTGTAATGATTTATTCAATTTATGAGTTTCCCTACAACCTGTCAATATACTAGCAAAACATTTTTATTTTTGCCAGTATGACAGGAGAAAAAAATTGACTGCTTTACTTTGTATTTTCCTACTGGTGAGGCAGAGCATTATTTCATGTTTACTGACTACCTCTACTTTCCTTTCTGTGAACTTGCCCATTTTAAAAATTGAATTGTTTTTCTTATTGATAATAAAATGCTTTAAAAATATTTTGTTCTTTTCTCAATGGTTCACACAAATAATGAAATGTCCTCATTTCAAATGGTTCATGTTAGGGAACACAAGGCTAAAGAGGTTGTCTCCCTGTCAAATCCCTCTGTACGATATTTTAAAGAAAAAAAAATTAAATTTTTAATTATTATTATTATTATTATTATTATTATTATTAGAGACAGGATCTCACTATGTTCCCCAGGCTGCCTCAAACTCTCTATCCTGTATTGTATTTTAGAAGTTGTCTAAGGTCCTTCAGTCAAATCTGGCCACACCCATTAGTTTCCTCACCTCCTGACTGTGCTGCTCCTGACTGTGCGACAATGGCAGAACTGGTATACCTATGAAGTAGAAAATATTTAGTATCTAGCCCTTCACAGAGAAAGTTTGTGGATCACTGCTCTATACCTTTCAGGTCCCTGAACTGCTGAGTTTGCCAAGGCTACTCCTCCATTCTCTTCAAGAAGTCTCTTATTAGCCCTCCCTGGGCCCTGCACAGATTTATACCATAAAAACCTGTGCCTACACTGAACTGTTTACATAGCTCTCTCCCCACTGGTACAGAAATCTCCTGAGAACAAAAAATAATCCTGGCACTAATAAATGGCAAAGTCTTTTACAGTCTGTGTCATCTTTCCCTATATTTCTATGCTCCAGCTAAAATACTTATATTTTCATCTAGTGAATATTTTTCAAAAACATAAATGATCAATGGTTCTATAATTTTATGTTCATTTCTTTAAATCTGGTGGATACCATCCATTCCTAATCATTTATTTAGTATATTTATGATTTGCTAAAATACTTCTCCTTCCCTAATTCCTTCCCCAGTAAAGACAAAAGCAATGGGATATTGTCTTTCTGGGATGAACGATTTCATCTATGGTAGTGATTTTTGCATCCAGGATGAAGGGTCTGCTATGATAATTATTTTAGTCAAGTCTTCAGAGTCAATTATAAAATGCAACTCAAATCAGTGTATGTTTCTACCGTTGCTTTAATTTTCAATATAAAATTAGTTGTCTTTATTCTCCTTATTTGGAACATCTTCATTATTTTTTGCTTATTTCTCCATTGAGACTTTCATTGGCTGTATCAGGGATTTTACCAAGTATATTTTTCAATTAATTATGTAACAGGTCTGAGTCACCAAATTTAAACAAATTTGATGGATTTCTTTATCCTATCTATATTGATATCATTACTAAGAATGTTGCATCCAAAAATACTTACTGCATTCTTTTTAGAATCCAGCTTTGTATATTCAATAACAATTTTATCTTATCCAGGTAAGGATTTCTTTTTATCCTTTTCTACAATGAGTACAGAAAGTAAAGCTCTGTCTGGTTTAACTTTGTGGCTAATCATTATTTCCAGCTCAATTAACTATCTCAAAAATGTGGTCTATGATTTACAGTTGCTTTTATAAGATTCTGAATATGTATAGTACATAAAAGTATACGAAGTTAGTATGAACTTTCAATCAGGCAGATCTAGATTCAGAGATTGATTCAGGCTTGAACACTCAGAGGGCAAAGTTATCTAATCTTCCTTGTCCAATAAGTAAAATGGAAGTAACTACCATTTATACCAAAGGACTATGAAAATAATAGTTGTAAAAGTAACAATGTAGAGCTGGGGAGATAGCTCAGTTGGTAGAGTGTTTGCCTCACAAACACAAGGCCCTTGGGTTCAATCCCCAGCACCGCAAAAAAAAAAATAAATAAATAAATAAAATAAAAAGTAACAATGTATGCTAAAATGCCTAACACATTACAAAACAAAATGTTAATTTATTTTTTTTAACCCCAGTCAACAGGGTCAATAAATTCTGTGTTGCTCCAATTTATTTTAAGACCATTATTAAATTTCCTTAAGTAAAAGCAATTTGGCAGTACAGACCACAAGCCTTGGATGATCACATACTTTACCCCAATATTTTCCCTTTAGAGACACAATACAAAACACAGAAATCGTTTTATGAACAAGGAATAATATTTCTTATAATTAAAAAAAAAAAAGCTGTTTAACTATCAGAGAATCACACAAACATCAAGTGCCCATAAGAAAAGCTGACAAAATAATTCAATAGCATAAGAAAAGGCTTATGATGCCAGGCTAAAAAAAAAAAAAAAAAAAAAAAAGAATACAAAATTATTCATATTGCAAAGTCTATATAAAAAGATCAAACTCAGAAAAAAATATTGGAAGGAAATGCAACCAAAGGGATTAATAGCAATTATTGCAAAGTCCTGATATTGGTGAGTTTTATTATTTTATGATTATTTCCTATCATTTTCTAAAACTATTGTTTTATGATTATTTTCTATAGTTTCCTAAAATAATTAACAATGATAACAACATTGATGAGAGCAGCAGTTATTATTTACGGAGCAATCACAATGCCAGGTGCAGTTCTAAGAGCTTATTGTATTAACTCATTTAATCCTCATACTATTAGGAGATGAAAAAATTGTAAGATTAAGTAACTTGCCCAAGGTCACACAGATAATTATAGAGGGGACCAAAATCTACTTCTAAGTAGTCTGGCTCAGAGTTCCTTTTCTAATCTCTATACTACACTAAAAAGTTGCTTTGTTTCAAAATTTTAACCATTAAAAAGGCTAATATCAAGCTGGGTGTAGTGGTAAATACCTGTAATCCCAGCAACTCCAGAGGCTGAGGCAGGAGGATGACAAGTTCAGGGCTAGCCTCTGTAATTTAGAGACCCTGTCTCAAAAAATAGAAAGGGCTGGGAATGTAACTCAGAGGTTGAGTGAGTTTGGGTTCAGTTCCTAGTACGGCCAAAACAAAAAGGCATATAATATCAACCCAAACTTTATGATCTTCAGTTACCAGCTTTCTTTTAGTACTGAGGTCAAATATCTGCCCTGCTATTAAATGCCTCTTTAGAGTAAGATGTGGCCACCATTCTAGAAAATTCCAAGAAAAATCTGCAGCCTTTATTTCCTATTTCAATATCTCATTTGACAATTCAGACTCCTGAATATTAATGTTATTACTAATTATACCAACTTACAGTACTTCCAAGAACCCTACCTAGTACAGAAGTCTTGGAGTAACCCAAACTTGGCTTCTAGAACCTCTCTTACACGAACCCCACCTACTAAACTATAAAAATCACAGTTAGCACTTTTTCAGATATCTGTCTTCCATTGTGTTCATTCCCTCTGCAACCCAGTAAACCCCTCATGGACCAATTCTCTTCCAGGAATCTACAATGGCACTGGCTAAATAGGACCAAGAAAGCACCTCCTATGGGGAATTTCACTCTCTAATCTTTCATTTTCGAATATGGCATGGTTCACCATTGTTTTTGAATAAAATAACTTCCCGTTACTGCTGTTCCCCTCTCTTCAGTTTATATCTGATAAATTTATTTCATTATATATGTCACTTGGCTTGGTTTCCTTTATAATCAGATATCTTTTCTTAAAAAAAAGTCTGTAGAATCCAACATGATTAACACACGTAAGAAAATCTTGTAAACAGAAGATGTTTACATTTCAGTTCATTTAGCTTTCAGAAAAACTGAATTCAGGTGATGGTTTTAACATTATGTAAAAGAAGAAAAACGAAAGTCGTAAAGCAATGAGTACAATAACAAGTGTTGATACTGGAAAATTTTACAACCAGAGTATCATATTTTTACCAAAATCTTATTCTGCTCACCTCATATAATGGCAAAAGGCTTTCAGGAGTGGAGGTAGGAGTACAAAAAAAAAAAATTCCATAGATATTTCAGTGGAAAGAATTTAATAATTCCCAGACATAACAGAGATACAACCAAGGCTAATCCAAGCTGGAGGCCCATTTTAGGAAAAAGAAAATGGAGCATTAATACTTCAATAGGTTTAAGTTAAATTACACGAAGTAAAAACTATATTGCCAAACTACTATGTATGTATTCATTGTATTTGCCAAGGAGCAAATCCGCACCTTCAAACTAATTTTTTTTTTTTTTTCAGTTCCAAGTTTTCAGCTTGGTGCAGCCATTCTCAAGGAACAATTGGGGTGCAGGATTGAGGGGAAAGTGGAAAACGGAATCCCTTCTCAAAAAACTGAATCCTACTGTGTTTCACCGAATACACTTCCTTATCACTGTCATATGAAAATATGGATACAATGCGGAAACAGGATCCAGCAGGTATTTATTATCTTAAAAATGAGCACAACTGGACAGGCATTTTACAATTTTAAATTTCCAAATACCTGTTACACCAAACATCTTGCATTTAAAATTTATCTTTTCTTAGGGGGAGGGGAGTTAGCTTCTTAATACAACTAACAAAATCAATTAGCAGACAGCTTCCAACTTCAAGTTTCTACATTTATATCTGCTGCTGGACCAAACTGGTCAGGGATTAAGATAACAGATTTAAATTGTAAGCAATACTGCAAAGTCCTGTAGATTTTTAAAATCAGTAAACAACCCGAGATCATTTTTAAAGAAAAAAAGTCACTCCACAACCAGTCTGTGGTGGCCAGTCTGCTGCTCAGCAGCTGCTCCCGGTTGCGTGTACGCGTAGGAGTGAAGAAGTGCAAAACCCACAAAACCACGCAAAACGCGCAGTTACAAAATTACAAAATTACGTTTACATGCTGTGAGGCCAAGAGGCCCCAAGGGGAAGGAAGAGCTGGGAGGAAGGGATCAGCTGAGTGAGTAAACCAAGGTGTGTGCGGACCTGGGACCCCCGGGCCCAGGGAGCCAGGGCCGGACAAAGACCGGCCCACCTCGGGCAGCGCCCGGCCGTGGCCACGAGCAGCGAGAAGCAGCGGTCCCTGGGCAGCACACTCCCGCGCCCAAGGGCTCTCTAACGCCGCGGCTTAACAGGCGGGGGCAAAAGCTCCCCTAGGCAGCGGACCCTTGCCTCCCGACGCCTCTAACGGGCCCTAGGACACCTGAGGAGCGCCGCCGCCCGCCCCTACCCCGACCCCAGGGCGCCCCGGCCGGCAGCTGTTGGGCTTAGAATCGCGCCGCCGTCGCCGCCGGGCTCCAAACGGCCAGGCAGGCATCGGGAGGGCGGGCGAGCCCGGCGCTTCTCCCCGCCGCGCATTAGGCAGCTTTGGAATATCCTGCCTCCGCTCCCGCCCCTCCAGTCTCGGGCCGCGCACCCTCACGCCACCTACCCGGTCCCACACCATCCCAGAGGCCTCCGGCGCTCGGGCCTTCTGCCGAAGCGGCGCTGCCTCCCGTCCGGGGCCCGAAATGGCTGCGGAACAAAGAGAATCTGGGCTCGGGCGAGCGCCGGTCCGATTGGCCGGGGGGCGGGGCCCGCCGCGGGAACATTCGGCGGCGGTCGCCTTGGCAACCGCGGCGGGGCTGGGAAAACTGCGGCTTGGGCCTGCGGGCCTGTGGGCTTGCGTGCCTGCGTCCAGCGGCGCGCGGCAGCGGTTTCTAAGAGGGCTCTGCAGCCTGGGACGTGGGCCCTGTGCTGGTCTCACAGGTGCTCGCGCCCCCTGCGGCCAATGCGCAGGCCGGAGCCTGTGGCTCTTGTACGTAGCTGCTGCGGACGCTGCCCCGCACTGTAAGCCAAGAGAAAAATGGCTTGTAAGGGTGGTTGCCTGGGACCTTTGCGGTGTCTTCCTAGGAGGATGACCCTAGCCCACCGAACTTCTGTACCCCAGCATAACCCCCAAGTGATAGCCGTGCGCTGGGAGCCTATTCAACACCGAACATGCCGCAGATCCCATAATAATACAATTCCAACTTCTCTGGTAAAAAGCAGAAATGCATCAGGAGATATCTGCTTAGTACAAGATAGGCTTTTGAGAAATGCTGTATCTAGCACAAAATTACCATATAGTTCCAGTTGAATAATTTATAAAATCAGTTTTACGTCTCCAGGTGCATATCTCATAAAAGACTAGTTTAGAAATAACAAACCTTTCTCCCCTTAACCAGCCGCCATGAATTAAAATGTCTTCTATTTTCTGAACAGAAAAGAATTCAAAATGGGAGAGCAGACATTTTTACATTCAATTGTATCATGGTAATGAATAGACATATGTCGGTTCCCTTCCCCCAGATTATTCTTATATATAAATTTACTCTATATGAATATTTAAAATTTACATAGTAGGTGGTCTTTATTTCCTAAGGTGATGATGATGCCGGTGATAATATTCCTCATGATCAACGTATGTAAAAATGCCAGCAATTATAATTCTCTTACTTGAAAGTGCTCTATATGTTCTGAAAATGTATAGCAATTGTTACCTTCCAGGTAAATGCTAGATAAAACTACAGTACCTACTACTAGAAAAATAGCTAAAGTGTTAATAAGCCTGCTAATAATTTTCATTTGGATTGACAACCATTTTACTGGAAAAACTAGTGTATTTAACTTAAATTTTGAAACTGAAGAACCATTTTCATCATTGAGAAGTTGAACACAGCAAGAAAAAATATTGTAAATAAAACACTTTTGACTGAAACGTTTTCTAATGTTAATTTAATAGCAATTGGATTCAGTACTGTACATGGGAAGAGACCCCCCAAATAAGAATAGGTTATTAAGGAAAACAATTTAATATGACCCTTTTAATATGGTAGTTTAGCATGTCAGTAGGGACTTTTACCCAGTTAAGTATATTTATCCAAATAACGTCCTTTTTTGCATTTGAAAAGTTGCATAGTGGAATAGGGATCTATATAAATCAGAGAATGTGATGTATCTGCTTTCTGCTTTTTTAAAGATTAAAAAAAAAGGAGTATGTTTTAATATCTAAAGGAATAGCAAATAATGACAGATGTAAAGAACGACTAACTAAGCAATTAGTAAGGAATTCACCTGATTAATACTTTGGAAATAATTGAAATGCGTTGGGGGGAAGTGAAGTATTGTTTGGCATACATAAGAAGATGTATTATTGGTCAAAATCTTTTGAGAGAAAAAATTTGATTATCAGATGTAAAATTGAGACTAGGCATATTAGATATTCTTTTATAAAGTTTAAATGAAAATACTAAAATAGTCTTATTTTGAATTGAAATGCTTACACTTGGCCTTTTTGTCTATATTTTCTACTAAAATTAAAAATACGTGCTTTAAACAGTAATTCTTACCATTAATAAGGGTGTATTATCTTATTTTTCTTTTCCTGTTTTTTTTCTCTTTGCACAGTTTGCACATATAATAGCAGCAATCCAGTAATGTTTTCTCTTTATACCTAAATGCAGTACTACAATGCTCATGTAGAAAAACTTTGAAGAGTTGTTGGTATTTTAAAATGACATATACTAAAATAAAAAATAGTAAACTTTGTTTTGAACTTTAAAACTTTTTATAGTTATCTTATATTTTTAATTTCCATATTAATCTTTTCCTTAGGTGAAAAAATGGATCAAGATAAAAAATCAAGGAATGTTAGCAATTACAAAATAGCTTTCAAGGGAGGAAACATACCTATAACCTTTCACCTAGGAAGGAAAAGATGCTGAATTTGTCAGATGGAACATTGTCAAAACAAGTGTGACACTTGGAAGCATAAGACCTGTATGTAGATGTGGGTTTTACTCCTTGTGAACCGTTTCTTCTTCTTCGGTCCCTCTAAGCTTCACTTTCTTTGTGTTAAACAGGATTAAATAAGATAAAATATTTAAAGGGCTCATTAACAGAATATCAGGCTGATACAGGGCAATAAATGAAAGCATCACTTACTGTATATGAACAGAAGTTTGAGAAGGAATGATAATTTAAAAAAAATTTACTACTATAGCCAATAGAGAGTCCAAAAATTGTTAAATAAATATATTTAATAGGCAATTTTTAGTGAGTATGTAGAAACTCAAGAAAATAGATATTCTTTCAAATACAGGCAAGTTTCTAAAGTAGAATACTTCTGACAAATGTTGTTTCCACTTATGGAAAGATGTAAGAATTCTCCTTGTATTATTTAACACTGGACAGTTTAAGGAATTGCCTTACCACTGAAATGTCTTCAGGATGGCTTTAAGGAAAAGTATTTTATAAAGTAATTATTTAGAATAATTTAAGTCAAATGTTGAAAGAGGATAATTATGGTCAATATTTAGAAATATGTAAATCATCCATTGGTATTTCACATTTAAAGCAAAACCGTATGTAAAATTTTAATTTTTAAAGTGATAAATTAGGGAGTTATTAATTGGGAAAGGAGTAATTTCAAAGTTTCTTTAACTATTAATACCTTCTAGTGTTTCAAATATAATTTGATTTATAAAAAGTTCTCCTTAGACTTTCACTTCTGGGAAAATAGACATTCTTTTCCCTATTTCTCCCACTAAGTACAGCTTAAAGTCCAGAACGTTATATACAGGAAAAACACAAGAAGACTCCAGACAGTGGAGAGAAAACAGACTAACTAGGGACCTCAGGATCCAAGCAACATCCTGATGGTAATCCTCTGAGTTTGCTTTTTGTCCTGTATATCCCAGACTTGAAGCTGAAAAAGCAGCAACCTGGAAATACCAATGGCACTGACCAAAAAGCCCCATCAAAACAATACTGTCTGTAGCTGAAGGATCAGAAAGGGGGCAGCACTGCAGACAGAAAACTCTGAGATAATAACTGCTTACAGCAGCCAAAAACCACAGAAAAAAAATTGTAACCCTACCCAACTTGTGTCAGGAAAGGCCTGATGAAGAGCCCAGATTTACACACTGACCTGGCTATAACAGGGCGTCCCAACCCCTCCTTGCCAAGATGATACCAGTGAGTATCAAATAGGGATCCAGGATTTCATCATCGTGGGGCAGTAATGAGGAACCTCCATCCTTGGGTATCAATGAAGGGCCAGAGGGGAGGTTGGACTTCTTTGCCAAACTGGCAGTAATAAGGTGATGCCTGCCCCTCCTCCTCACCCCTCTCACCCTGCTAGCACTGATAAGGGGGAAAAGAAAGTTAAAATGGAATATTTTAAAAAAGATTCCAAATCTCATAACACCCCAAATGTGCAGGTTTCAATTGAAAAGTATGCATCAAGAACCAGGAAGATCTCAAATTACATTTTAAAAAACGACAAATCCAAAATATAGAAATGTTAGAATTATCTGAGAAAGATTTTAAAGCAGATATTTTTAAAAATACTTCACTGAGCAACTCCAAAACCCTTGAATCAAAAAGAAAGTCTCAGCAAAGAAATAGAACATATAAAGAAAAGTCAAATGGAAAATTTAGAACTGAAAAATATAATAATTATAATAAAATAGGTAGATGGGTTCAACAATAGAACAAAGGGAACAAAGGAAAGAAACAGAGAACCTGGGAATATAAATTACCCAGCCTAAAACCATAGAAAATATAGTGGGAAAAGTGGTGAACAAGATTCATAGAACTGAGTGACTATAACTAACATTTATGTCATCAGACTTTTGGGAGGAGAAAAAGGAGTGGGGACAAGAAATATTGGAACAAATAACCGCTCAAAAATTATAAAATATGGCAAAAGATATAAACTTATACATTCGAGGAGTTGGTGAATTTTCAACGAAGTTTTCAAAACAGTTTAATGAGAGCAAGGTGGTCTTTTCAACAAATAGTGCTTTGACAACTGATTATCCACATTCAAAAGAATAGAGTTGAACCTCTACCTCACATTATTTACAAAAAGTAACTCAAAATGCATCATAGAAGTAAGTGTAAGAGTTGAAAGTATAAAATTATGAAAGGAAAACATTGAAGTAAATTTTGTGACACTGAGTTCTTAGGGTATGCCACCAAAACTAACTAACTAACTAAATAAATAAATAATAAAAACTAGGAAAGTTGACTCCATCAGAATTTAAAACTTTTGTGCTTCAAAGACTACCATTAAGAAAGAAAATGAAAAGATAACCCATAGAAGGAGAAAACACTTACAAATCACAAAACTGATAAAAGACTTGTATCTAGAATAAAGAATTCTTATCTCAATAACAAAAAGACAACCTAATCAAAAATGGATAAAGGATCTATATAGATATTTCTCCAAACGTCTATATGAATGACCAAAAAGGACATGAAAAGAAGCTCAACATCATTAGCTGTGAGGGATATGCAAACCAAAACAACAAGATACCACTTCACACCCTTTAATAAAGCAATAATAAGGGCAGTGAACAAATATTGAGAAGGATGTGGAGAAATTGGAACCCTCATACATTGCTGGTGGGGATATAAAATGCTATAGCGGCTCTGGAAAACAATCTGGCAGTTCCTCAAGCAATTAAATATAGAGTTTCTGTATCTCCCAGAAATTCTACTCCTAATGGAAATGAAAACACCTACATAAAACTTTTGCACAATATACATAGCAACATTATTCATAATTATGTGATTGCCCCAAAAGTAGAAAAACCGAAATGTCCATCACTGATTAGTGATTAAACATGTAATATATCCGTACAATGGAATATTAATTTGCACTAAAAAGGAATGAAGTACCAATATGTTTTACAGTATGAATGAACTTTGAAAACATTATATGCTAACTGAAAGAAACCAGTTATAAAGCCCATGTATTGTATGATCCTATGAAATGTCAATAATAGGCAAATATATAGAGGCAGAAAGTATGTTAGTGGTTTCCATGGGTTGGGGAAGGAGAAATAAAGTGTGGTTACTAATAGGTATAGGGTTTCTTTTTGAGGTGATGAATGTGTTCTAAAATTAGATGGTGAAGGTTGCACAACACTGTGAATACTAAAAGTCACTGAACACCACACTTTAAAGGGGGAAATTTTATGGTATATAAATTATATCTCAATAAAGCTGTTGTTTTGAAAAAAGAGAAATTAAACCTAAATAAGATAAAACCAAAGAAATTCTTGCTAAGACACATCATAGCTCAACATTTTTTTGTTTGTTTTTTTTTCATTTTTTGTGGTGCTGGGGATTGAACCCAGGACCTTGTGCTTGCAAGGCAAGCACTCTACCAACTGAGCTATATCCCCAGCTCTGTAGCTCAACTTTTGAAAACAAAAATCAAAGAAAAAATCTTGAAAGAGGAGAGGAAGAAACGACACCTTCCCGATAAGGGGGAAAACAATCTAAACGACACTGTATTTCACATGAGAAACACTGGCAGTCACAAAGAAGTGATATAACACTCTTAAAGGGCTGAGAGGAAGAAAATTGTCAACTCAAATTCTATATTCAGGAAAGATATCCTTTATGAATGAAGGAGAAATAAAGACATTCTCAAATGAAGGGAAACTAACATTTTATCACTAGCAGACTTTTCCTAGAAAAGAATAGTTAAAGGAAGGTCGCTAAACAGAAAAGGAAACTATAAAAGGAGGAATATAGAAAACTTGGGAACCAAGAAAAAAATAGATTAAACCAAAAAAATGGTAAATTCAAATAGTACAATACAAATTATTATTACTCATCCAACATGAAATAGATAATTTTCATAGCCCTATACCTATTAAGGAAATTAAATTCACAATTTTAAAACTTCCTGAAAAGAAATCTCTGGGTGTGTTCACTGGAGAATTCTACCAAGCATTTAAAGAATTAATGCCTGTTACACACAATGTTTTTCAGAAAAGTAGGAGAGGAAGGAACTCTTCACAATTTATGTGGCTACCCTAACCCTGTTAACAAAACCAAACAAAAACAGTACAAAAAAGAGAACTTTAGGCCAATATTTCTCATGAAAAAGGATTTAAAAATTAACAAAATATCAGCAAATAGGATTTAGCAACATAAAAGAATAAAGAGCAAGTAAGGTTTCAAAACTGACTCAATATTCAAAACTCAGTTGACATCATTAGCCATTACATGAATGCAAACTAAACCACAATGATATATCACTACACACCTATCTGAATGGCTGAAATTGAATTCATAATTGTCAACAATAAAATTTGGTAGGGATTTGGAGAAATCAAGTCATTCATACATTGCTGTTGGGGAAAAAAAAAACCCATTACTGCCCTTTGACTCCAGCAATTGTACCCTTTAGTCCTTTTCCCAGAGAAATGAAAACTTCACACAAAACCTGTATATGAATTTTTAAAGCAGCTTTATTGTAATAACTTAAAATTGAAAACAATTTAGATGTCTTCAATGAATAGATAGTTAAAAGTATGGTAATTATGCCAAGGAATACTATTCAACAATAAAAAGGAACAAACTGTTGATACAAACAACCACTTGGATTAATCTTAAGGGAATTATGACTAGGAAAAACCCTGATCCCTGGATCCTTGATTAGTAAAGGCCATTCCCTCCTTTTTGATCTGCCCCTTAGACTTCTCTCTCTAGTGTCTTCAACTTCTCCCTCTCCACTGAACCCTTTGCATCTTCTGTAGAATGAAATTGGAAATTGCAACAGAAAAGTCAGACAAAGTCAAAATTTTTCCAGAAATAAATTTGACATTATTTTAATATTTATGATAGTTGTGTGGTCCTAAGATAAGAACAAATGAGAATTCCATCAACTTAAAAGACTTTTAGGATAGGAGGAGGGAGAATTGCATCTACATATCTTAAAAGACAAAAATAATGTTGAGTGATCCCCCAGAAAAAGAGATGCAGATTTGAGTGAATAGATCAGAGCTTCTTACTGAATGGAATTTGGAATCATAATGAGCAATTTGTGAAGTTGTGAACTATCTGTTACCAATTATGAATAGGCCCAATATGTTTCATTTGTATTACTGGGAAGAATCAACAAAATTTCTAGTCATTTATGATCCTATATCTTAGAAGACAAAAAACTCCACCAGATTTCTAGAACTGATAGATAAATTTATCAAAGTAGCTGGATACAAGATTATCAACACTCATAAATCAATCACTTTTCTATACTCCAACAGTACTTTAGCTAAGAAAGAAGTCAGGAAAACTTTCTCCTTCACAATAACCTAAAAAAAAATCTCAACCAACCAACCTGGGAATTAATTTAGCCAAGGAGATGAAAGATCTCTATTACAATAACTATAGAACACTGAAGAAAGAAATTTAAGAGAATTTCAGAAGATGGAAAGACCTCCCATGTTCTTGGATAGGCAGAATTAACATTGCCAAAAGGACTATAATACCAAAATATACACATTCAATGCAATCCCTATCAAAACACCAATGACATTCTTCACAGAACTAGAAAAAAAACTGTCCTAAAATTCTTTTGGAAGAATAAAAGACCCAGAATAGCCAAAGCAATTCTGAACAAGAAAAGTGATTCAAGGGGCTGGGGTTGTGGCTCAGTGGTAGAGTGCTTGCCTAGTACATGTGAGGCACTGGGTTCGTTTCCTAGCACCACATATAAATAATTAAATAAAGGTTGATCACAACTAAAAAAAAAATGTGAAGTGATTCAACTGATCTCAAATTTTACTAGAGAGCTAGAGTATCAAAAAGATTGTGGCATCAAAATAGACACAAAGACTAATGGAATAGAAGGCACAGAGACAAATCCAAATTTTTATAAACATCGAATACTTGGCAAAGGTACTTTTTAATAATTGGATATTGGAAAATTGGATGTTCATATGTAAAAGAATGAATTTAGATCTGTTTCTTTCACCCTGCACGGAAGTCATATCAAAAGGATCAAAGACTTAGACCAGAAATCTTTCAGCTGCTAGAAGAAAACATAGGGTCAACACTCCTTCATGTAGGTGCAGGCACCAACTTCCTCAGTAAGACCCCTAAAGCTCTAGAAATAAAACCAAGAATCAATAAGTGGGATGCCATAAACTTAAAGAGCTTCTGCATAACACAGGAAATGATTAAGAAAGTGAAGAGAGAGCCTATAAAATGGAAGGAAATCTTTGCCAGCTACTCCTCTCATAAGGGATTAATATCCAGAATATATACAGAACTCAAAAAACTCAATGCCAAAAAATATAGCCTAACCAATAAATGGGCAAAAGAACTAAACAGAAACATCTCAAAAGAAGAAATACAAATGGCCAACAAATATATGAGAAAGTGTTCAGCGTATCTAGCAATTAGGGAAATGTAAATCAAAACTATACTAAGATTTCATCTCACTCCAGTCAGAATAGCAATGATCAAAAACATGAATAACAATAAATTCAGATGAGGATGTGGGGGAAAAGGCACACTCTTACGTTGTTGGTGGGGCTGCAAATTGGTACAACCACTCTGGAAAGCAGTGTGGAAATTCCTCAAAAAACTATGAATGCAA
Organism: Glaucomys volans; assembly: GCA_020662805.1. NCBI lineage: Eukaryota > Metazoa > Chordata > Mammalia > Rodentia > Sciuridae > Glaucomys > Glaucomys volans. The sequence continues at coordinate 147,081 of JAJEJO010004865.1, read as the reverse complement.
CTACCATTTGACCCAGCTATCCCACTCCTTGGCATTTATCCAAACAATCTAAAATTAGCATACTATAGTCATACAGCTACTTCAATGTTTATAGCAGCACAATTCACAAAGCCAGATTATGGAATCAACCCAGATGCCCATCAATGGATGAATGGATTAAGAAAATATAGTTTTTCTTAGCCATAAAGAAGAATGAAATAATGGCATTTGCCAGTAAATGAATAAATATGGAAAAATCATGCTAAATGAAATAAGCCAGACTCAGAAATTAAGGGTCAAGTATTTTCTTTCATATGTAGAAGTTAGAGCAAAATAAGGGAAAAAGGCAGTTGGGGAGGGGATCATATATCATAAAGATACAGGGAAGATGAGGTAAGAGAAGAAGGAAAACCAGAAAGGGAGGAAGGAAGAGAAAGGGGCAGAAAAATGAAATGAATTTAACAAAATTTTATTATATTAATACATAAAGTTACCAAAGGGAATTTCACCTTTATGTATACACACACACAAAAAAGATGTTTAGTAGAGTAGAAGAGGAAGAATAGGGGGAGGGAGGAGGGAAGGAAAAGGGGAGTGGGAATGGGGATTGGAATTCCTCTCATGTATGGTTTTGTCAAATGAACCCAAATTCTACATATAATGATGTTGCTGTAATAAAAGACGTATAGTCATTTGCAATCTCAAACAAGACAAGAAACAAGTACATTAGTATTAGATTCAGTGGCAAGTGACAGAAAACCTGTAATGAAATAAATGTATCTCTCAAGTAAGCATAGGTGGTTCACAGCTGGTCTGGAAGCTTCATAATTATCAGAGATGTAGGCTCTTCCATCTTGCTGCTTTTCCATGCTTAATATGAAACTTCATTCTCATGGTCCAATATGGATTCCCAGGTTTCAGCTTAGCCATTTATAACTGCATTGCTGCCATTAGAAAGGAGAAATGGAAAGATGTATGTTCTCCTTTAAGAAACTTGTATACAGCACTTTCATTTGTCATTAGCTACAATTTTGTCACATGTCTTTCCCTAGCTTAGCCTCTAGGCCTAACTCTACTCCCAAAGAAAAACACAAGTATGTTTTTAGTACAAGACCTGCCTCCTAGAAACTAGATTACATTATGCTTCTGCTCAAAACTTCCTGAATGGCTTCCAATAACTCTTAGAGTAAAATCCTTATCACAACTATGAAACTACGTCATCTGGCTCTTGTTTACTTTCTGACCTCAACTCCTTCTTACTCCCTACTTGCTGACTGGGCTCCATGCACACTGTTCCTCAACACACTTAGCTCATTTCCACCTTAGGCTCTCTACACTTTGTTTTCTATGCTGGATTGCTCTCCCCTAGGACTTAACTCAATTGACTTTCTTATCTTTTCAGATCTCAAATATTTGAGTATTTTACCTCTTCAAATCTCAAATACCCTGCTAAATTCTTTGACCATCCTACCAAACCCTCTTCTTACTTTCCTTAATTTTATTCATTACATTTGTCAGTGTCTAAAATCATTGTTTGATTTTTTTTTACTAAAATGTTGACTCCATTAATTTGAGAACTTTCTTACATCTTTCTCTCTTACAATTTGTATTTCTAATGGTAAGAGCAATGTGAAGCATACATAATTAGTAAGTGGATGAATGAATAGATGGATAGATGGATGGATGATTAGCTCAGTGAAACTAGCCATTAGAATAATTTGATTGACTTTAAACTTTGGTTTTAGTTGTGTTGTCATTGTTTTGTTTGGTTTTGGTTTTTTGCATTGGAGATCGAACCCAGGAATGCTTTACCATCATCTGTCCTTTTTATTTTCTTTAATTTTGAGACAGGGTCTTGCTACGTTTCTCAGGCTGGCTTTGAACTTGCAATCTTTCTGCCTCAGCATCCTGAGTCATTGGGGTTATAGGCATGCACAGGCACAAACCACCACACCCAGCACTCTCTGGGTTTTGATTTCATGTTTATTAAGCAACCTTCTGATTAAAATTTAGCTTCCATTATAAATTTGATTACTGGGGAAATTTTTTCCCAGTTGTATTTGGACATTGACCGACATTCTATTTTTTATGCCTGTTTCTTCCCATATTTGATTAACAGGAGTTTGCTGCTAATCTTGCCAGGCAACCCCTGATCTTACTAGGTGCTCTTTTTTGAAACAGCAGCAGGAACCCCAATCTCAGGCATGGTAACCCCATTAAGGTAAAGTCTTCGTGTGAGGCCCATCTGGGAGAACAACTCTGCTCTCTCTGTAACATTTCCACATTTATTTTAAATTTCAACTTATAAAAGTTCTGAGGAACACATCTGTCAAGTGGCAAATCTTTCCAATTTACCATTTAATCCCCTTTCTTCCACACCATCACAATACAACTGTAATTTTCTTTATCTTTAAAAAGTAGTGAATGTGGAGGTTAAAGGCAAAGCCTTGGTTTCCTCACTTGTATGATGAGAACAATGGTGGTACCCACCTAGGATTAGATGAGAGTATGCTTGTAAAGTGTGGTTACTCAACAAATACCTGCAATTATTATTATTACTTCACATAAGTTTGTCCTAGATGAGTTTAAAATGATGTCAATTGTAACATTATTTTTAACAGCATAACCAAAAGGGAGGAATGTAAGCTTTTATTCTTTAGTGAAATCTTGGTCTTGATAAGTGTTCTAAATGTGTTACACTCTACTAAAAATAAAAGATGAGTTGGGGATATTGTCTAATCCCAATGAAGCAGAAATAATGGAGAATAGTGGCAAATCTTAGAATATCTGAAGGGATCTCAAATCCAGATCTTTGTGGAAGGCATGGGAGGAAAGGACTGGATTAATCTTCTCTTCTTTCTTTTCTTTTTTTTTAAATGTTGATAGACCTTTATTTTATTCATTTGTTTATATGTGGTGCTGAGAATCAACCCAGTGCCTCATACATACTAGGCCAGTACTCTACCACTGAGCCACAACCCCAGCCCCAATCTTCTCTTCTTTCTTAGAGGCTATTGCTCAGATATTAAAAAATAGTTGTCTTCTACTGACCGCATCCCTTCCCCCACAATTTATTTTTCTTCTGTTTTTGTTTCTTCTGTTCATTTTGGAGACTTTCCGTAAGTGTCTGCTGAGGCTTGGTTCTACATTCAGACATGCCAAAGAGTAAGGCACTGACAAGGTATTGAAAACTGTTGTGATGGAGAAATTTGTGGACATCTTTGTAGAGCAATGGTAAAATAAGATGGCTTTTGTGTTGGGGAATCCTATGCGTCTTCAGAAAAGGCCCCTCTGATGTCTTGATTGGGAGGAATATGTATGACTCCCGACATTCTGGGACCTGGAATAAGACTGGGCTGGAAGGTGGGAGGTTCATTATGCCTAACTGACTAGTTCCTTGTTTTTAGGCTGGTGCCTCATTCCTGAGCGTTGTGTGACTAAAGTCCTCAAATCTGGGGCCTGTCTGGTCAATTACCATAGAGGATGATAAATTTCTGCTCTCCTTAAGGGTGAGAGAAGAATGGTTAGACAGCTTCATAAGATAGGGTTCCAATATTCTTTTCAACTGGTTTCAGACCCACTCTGCATTTCTCTGCCATACTCAGTACCTCCAATTCCTGAGCCCTTCCTGGATCTAGGGAAACCATCAGTTTAATTCAGTTTATTATTAGGCTCTTTGATTTCAGGTTTGTCTGTGCTTCTAAACCAGTCTATACTTTTCTGTTTTTCATCTTCACCAACTTAACATTCCTTGTCTTTGGTAGTCTCTTCCAGTTCTTTATATGATTATAGATTATACCTTTAATTTTCTTCCCTTTTCAAGTAATTTCAGAAGAAAGAAGAGAGAAAAATACATTCAACATGTTAAACCAGAATTTATTTCCTCCCTTCCTTCCTTCCTTCCTTCCTTCCTTCCTTCCTTCCTTCCTTCCTTCCTATCTGTTTTTCTTTGGTACTGGGGATTGAATCAAGGGGCACTCTACCACTGAATCACATCTCCAGCTCTTTTTATTTTTTATTTTGAGACAGGGTCTTACTAAGTTGCAGAGACTGGCTTTGAATTTGTGATCCCCTGCCTCAGTCTCCTGAATTACTGGGATTACAAACATGCCTGGCTAATCCAGAATTTTCCACAGTACTTATTAAAGCTGTTAAATGACATTTTGAACATGGTTTCATTTTCAATTTTAGGTTGAAAAAAAAAAGTATTACAGTGCATAAAATTCTGAGCTGGCTTAATGTGTAGAATTAAATATTTAAAAATTAAATTTATATTTAGTTTCATTGATAATTTATGAGTGTTATGATTTTATTTTAATACATGTGGAATTAAATGTAATTTATCTGAAAAACAACCTTATATTTTTTCTCATTTTATGTCACAAAAATTCTGTACAAAATTAATTTATAAGTGAAACAGCAATTTTCAAAAGACAGAGATATTATATCCGAAAGGTTTTTATTTTAAAATGCAGATTGTTATGGCAAAATTTACAGATTAAGAAAATCAAGATATCTATATTCATACCATTTAGAATAAATTAACCCTGGAGATGGAAATGAAACAAAAGCAATAGGAAAGTGTATTTATAATTTTTAATTTCTGTAACAAAAATTCTGGGGTCTTGGTATCCATTAAACCTTGGGACCATTCTTCTATAAATAGTGTATTCTGAACTTTTATTAAAGCAATAAAAGATTCACTTATGAAGTTTTCCCTTGAAGGTCTTAAGTTACATGTATGTTGGACTGACTCTTCTTTTTTCTACCTCTGCCTCTTTTTTAAAAATATTTTTATTAGTTGCTGATGAACCTTTTTATTGATTGATTGATTGATTGATACGCAGTGCTGAGGATTGAACCCAGTGCCTCACACAGGTTAGGCAAGTGCTCTACCACTGAACCACAATCCCAGCCCCTCCTCTGCCTCTTTAGTTCAATTTTCAATTATGTGTCTTAGCTTAACTTTTGTTTAGTCTCTAGCGTTCACTATTGTTCTTCATTTATGAGTCAATAGATTGGCAGTTTGTCAAAAGACCAATTAGTGATCCTTTAGATTATGCTTTTCCTAGTACCCCTGTCAGGGAAGATTTGAAGAATCGTAAAACCAGGACTCTCTCTTCCCCAGTTGGCCTGACGTGGAAGTAATAATTTGGATTTCCTTTGCCTATACTGGTGATGACTGTACAGTCAGAGAAATCAATGTTAAGGCATTAAAAACTCTGCTTGCATTTTACAGGGCTTGTGTTGCCTATGGGGGAAAGATATCTCTTGGTCCCTGTAAGATTAAACAGAAGGAAAGCTTTATAATCTTGAAAAGTGATTTTTTCTAATAATGACTATCAGAAGTATGTTTGATTTTAGTGTAAGCTACTATTACATTACTGTATTTGTTTATCATAAAGGTGGACATTTAGTGGTTCAAAGCAATTTTCAATAAAAAGTAATTTAAAAAGAGAAATTGGATTTTTTTCTGAGAGCATATATTCACATAAATTACAAATGAAACCCATTAGTAAATTTTATTATGAAGAACATATATGTAGACAAGATATCTACAAATAAAGGAAAATATCACCAATAGTTATGGATAACTATTAATTTACAACCCTTAAAACCTTTCCCAGGGCTGGGGTTGCAGTTCAGTGGTAGAGTACTTGCTTACCACATGAAAGGCAGTGGGTTTGATCCTCAGCACCACATAAAAATAAGTGAATAAAATAAAGATATAAAAAAACTTTCCCATTCTCCCATTCCTTTTCTCCATGCTGGTTGGTCAGTTTATGCTTATTTTTGCTCAAATAATTTGTGTTCTTTCTCAGAAGTATGTTCTGCTATATGGAGTGCATAATAACAGTTGCAAATAGATTAACACAAATGGAATTTGGGTTGCTGAGAAGGCAAGATGGCATCAATCATATTACTATGTTGAGGATTTATCATGATTCTAGTTGTATATCTTGCTTGGGCTCAAAAGACAAGTTTCTTACAAACTATCACACATCTTTTTATTTTTTTCTCTTACTTCAAGATCTGAGTAGATGCAATTAACGCCTATTTTACAAGGGCAATAAAAATCTATACATAGTTAATAGATCTGTGTTTGTTGAGTTTTCCTTTGGGAAAAGAGTACTCTGTTTTCAGATAAGAAGGGGAGAAGGGTTCAGAAGTGAGTGAATCAACGTGAACATATCTTTAAGCCATTCAGGTCAACTTTAGCTGGACAAAGTACATCTTATACTCGTTAAGCTAATGGGAAATTTTCAAATGTAAAGATAGGAGTAATATGAACAGAAAACTCAAGAAGTCATACAGAAGTCACACAGAACAACGAGGCTAGGAGAGAAATAATTACCCCTGGTGGGAGATTATTTGAAGATGAACCATTTCATTTTATTCAGATACAAGTTACTTTTGATATATTTAGAGTGGGAAGAAAGAGGACAAGAAAACCCAACTCAGACCAGCTTAGGCAAAAAGAGGAACTTATCAAAAGTTCACTGGAATATTCTCAAGCACAAACTGAATAATCTACTTTAGAGACAGGGATCTAGCTAGCCTAGGAACCAACAATGTCAGATTGTCTGCTTGCCTCTTATTTCTGCAGATGATCTTTCCAAGGGGAACATGGAACTACTTTGTACATACAAGGTCTACATCTCATGGGTTCAAGCATTAGGGGTCAACTTGCTTTCCATCTTTTTTCCTATCTAAACCCCAAATTCCTGGGCTGGGGTTGTAGCTCAGTAGTAGAGTGCTTGCCTGGCACATGTAAGGCAATGGATTCAATCCTCAGCACCACATAAAAATAAATTAATAAAATAAAGATATTAAAAAATTTAAAAAACCCTCAAATTCCTGGGAATGGGACTCACTGGTCCTGAGAAGGTACCCACACCTAGACCATAGATGGTTAGATGTGGCCAGAAGGGTCACTTTCCAGCTGCATTAGAGTAGGAGGAAGAAAAAGAGAGAGAGAGGAGCAGTTTCTAGAATAGGTAGGGGGATAGGGAGACTAGCCCAGAGTTTTCTACTGCCGAAATACTTCTTCAAATCATTGAATTTAATTGGAATAAATGATTTGATTTTAAAATCTTGCTATCCCACTATCATGTAATATCATATAATAAGATAGCAAGTTTACTAGGATTTATTTTATAATTTAGATATTAAAGTAATTAATATTAATTTTATTATAATTTTCTCTCATAAATTATTCATTTTGAATTATAGCTAGAAGTCATCAGTAAATCTAATGCAGATCTGTCATGTTACAGAGAAGGACTGTAAGAGGATAAATAACTTGACCTAGGTCACAGTAAATAATGAAAACATCTGGGCTGGAATCCAAGTGTTGTTTCTTATCTAGTGTAGCTATTTTGATCTCATTATTTGTTTGGAAATACTTTTACCTTTTGCTTAAAAAAATTAAGGATAGTGAGTTCTTATTTGTACAATCTTTGAATCAAAGTGTACATAAATCCCAGATCTTATTGTGTCCAGGAGCAGCAAGACTTAAAGCAGGTCAGAGTACTAGCTCAGAAACTGAGGCACATCAATTCTACACAGTACTCCCTTTTGAGTGAAAAGCCATTCTGCACAGAGATGACTTTCAAACAGATCTGCAGGAAAAGTCAGGATATAAGAAGCAGATTCGGACCCCACCAGCTCCAAGAGAGTAATTGCAATGATAGATCAGGGTCTATCACAATTTAATATAGCAGTGATGATCTGATTTGATCAGTATGTTAAAGCAATCGATACCAGTGAGCACCCCCTGCATAGAAGACAGCAAAAACCACGTAAACAAATAGACTAAAGATAACAGTGATAACTGCCATGAAGAAAATATAATGAGGGATATGAAAAAGTGTTTTGAGGTGGGCTGGGATGTGGCTCAGTGGTGGAGCACTTGTCTAGCAGTCAGAAGGCCCTGGGTTTGATTTGCAGGGAGGAAAAAAAGAGTCATGAGGGGCTACTCAAGATTGGGGAATCAGAGAAATTCTCTCTGAATCAACAAATGACTTAATGAAATGGAAGCTGTCAAGATAAAAACCACACATCAAGGAGCTGGGGTTGTGGCTCAGTGGTAGAGTGCTTGCCTGGCACATGTGAGGCACTGTGTTCTCTATCACCAGCACGACATAAAATAAACAAAATAAAGGTATTGTTTCTATCTACAACTAAAAATATTTTAAAAAAACCCACATATCAATGATTTTAATAATAACAACATAAAATTCTGTTAATAAAAGAAAATATTTGATTAATTCAACATCTAGTCTTAAAACACCTTAAAATTGGGTTTTAGGGTTGTTTTTCTTGATATTAAAAAAATAAAGATTAGGAATTTTTAAAAGTTAAGAACTGACTTCATTAATGGGAACACAAATACAGCAACATTCCCCACACCCAAAAAATGAAAAAAACAAAGATGCTTTTTGTCACTATTATTTTTAAATTTAATACCCCCAATTTTTAAAATCATGGTAAGAGTTTTAAAAACTGAGAACTAAAGACTGGGGCAGTGGGAGGAAACAAAAAAGTATTTGAAGAAACATAAAACCCAAATTAAGTTACTATAAAACTACTAGGGATATTGAAAGCATTCAGTGAATAGGCAAATACAATATAAATCTGCAAATACCCTTATCTTTCCTAAAAATTATTAAGAAGTAGAAATGATAACTAAAAAATTATGTTACAGATCCAAGATGGTGGACTAGAGGGAGGCTGCATTCCTTGTTGCTCCATAACTCAGGTCTCAAGCAGAGGAAAATCTGTTTCTCTGTGAGGTAGTCTTTGCTTCTCATCAATCCCCTGCTGTTTACCCCATTTGCCTACCTTGGTCACCAACAGTCTGCCAGCTTATCAACTACTTTTTGAGTGCAGATTGCTCACTGACTGCCGCCTATCATCCGCCATTTGCCTATTTGCCTGCCTCTGGCCTGCCTATTGCCTGCCTTTCACCTACCCATTACCCACCAACCAAAGTCCACCTGCTGTTCATCCGCCAATACACAGCAGACTGCCCGCAGACCCTCAGTGGATGGCCAGCTGCCTGCTGTTGCCTGGAAGTTCACTGTCACAGTACCCGCAGGTTTGGTTATACATGGCTGCCACCATCTTGGGAAAACCCCCAGGATCTGCAGGACCCCCAGCCTGACTGATTACTCCTTGCCTCCAGGACCCCTGTCCGACTGACCATACCCTGCTTCAGGGCCCCTGACCTGTCTGACTGCACCCTACATGGACTTGGCACCCACACCCTGCACTGCAGCTCCCCATTTGCCAACATGTTTGGAAGCCAGTGCAGCCATCTTAGATTATCCTGGAAATGGAAATTGTCATTAGGTAGGGCAAATCCCATCCTGAGACACCTTCTGGAGACTGGAAGCTCATTGTCAGGTACCTCTCATGCCTCAGGCTACTGAAGACTGGGAGGCTTGAATAGTATGTGACTGTTATAGTGTAGATTTTTTTTTCCCTCTTTTTTGAAAAATTTTAAGTTTTTATGTCTTTATTTTTCTTGCTCTCTATTTTCCTTTTGTTTACTTATTTCCTCAGACTCTTTCTCCCTTTTCTCATGTTAACAACCAACTTCTTTTGACTATACTTTCACTCCTTCTATGATCTAGATCTTCTTTAAACTCTTTTCTTACCCCATTAACAGTTACATCGTACACCCCTCCCCATCCTCTTTGTCCTCCATTAGAAACTGCAGACCTCATTGCAAATCTATTTGTTATACTCTAGATAATAATTGAACTCATCCTCTCTGTTTGTTACAAAAATATTGTTAAAATTTTCATAGGGGCTAATTAGTTTAGGGCTTCATATTGTCTGTACTGGGTGCTGCTAATATTGATCTCCCCCTTAAAGAAGAGGTTTTGGAAACTTGCAGGGTCACTATAAGCCTATAGGGGGGAAACTGCAATACCCCAGGTCTGCATTGCTGGAGGGGAAGATACATGAACAACATGAAAAAACAAGGGAAGAAAGTGTTCCAAAGAAACCAAGATTCTTTATTAATGGAATCCAATGACAGCATGGTAGAAGAAATGTCAGAAAAGGAGTTCAGAATATACATAATTAAAATGATTCATGAAGCAAAGGATGAGATAAGAGAGCAAATGCAGGCAATGAATGATCACTCTAATAAGCAGTTGAAAGAGCAACTGCAGGAAGCAAAAGATCACCTCAACAAAGAGATAGAGATTCTGAAAAGGAATCAAACAGAAATCCTTTAAATGAAGGAAACAATAAACCAAATAAAAAACTCAATGGAAAGCATCACCAATAGACTAGATCACTTGGAAGAAAGAACCTCAGACAATGAAGACAAAATATTGAATCTTGAAAATAAAGTTGCCCAAACAGAGAAGATAGTAAGAAATCATGAACAGAACCTCCAAGAATTATGGGATATCATGAAAAGACCAAATTTAAGAATTATTGGGATTGAAGAAGGCACAGAGATACAAACCAAAGGAATGAACAACCTATTCAATGAAATAGTATCAGAAAATTTCTCAGACCTGAAGAATGAAATGAAAAAAAGGCTTATGGAACACTGAATGCACAAAATTACAGCAGATCCACACCAAGGTACATTATAATGAAAATGCCTAACATACAAAATAAAGATTAGGATTTTAATAAGATAGGATTTTAAAAACTGTGAGAGAAAAGCATCAGATTACATTTAGGGGGAAACCAATATGGATATCAGCAGATTTCTCAGCCCAGACCCTAAAAGCTAGAAGGGCCTGGAACAACATATTTCAAGCTCTGAAAGAACATGGTTGCCAACCAAGAATCTTATATCCAGCAAAACTAACCTTCAGATTTGAAGATGAAATAAAATCCTTCCATGACAAACAAAAGTTAAAAGAATTTACACATAGAAAGCCTGCACTACACAGCATTCTCAGCAAAACATTCCATGAAGAAGAAATGAAAAACAACAACGTAAACCAGCAAAGGGAGGAACTACCCTAAAAGAAAAGCCAATCAAAGGAGAAACCAAGTCAAGTTAAACACCAAAACTAAGCCAAAATGACTGGGAATACAAATCATATCTCAATAATAACCTTGAACTTTATTGGCCTAAACTCATCAATCAAAAGACATAGACTGGTAGATTGGATTAAAAAGAAAGACCCAACAATATACTGCCTTCAGGAGACTCATCTCATACAAAAGGACATCCACAAACTAAAGGCGAAAGGATGGGAAACAAACTCCCACGCACATGGACTCAGTAAAAAAGTGGGGGTTTCCATCCTCACATCAGATAAAGTGGACTTGAAGCCAAAGTTATAAGGGATAAAGAAGGTCATTTCATACTGCTTAAGGGAACCATGAATCAGGAATACATAATGATCATACATATTTATGCCCCAAACAGTGGCACATTCATGTACATTAAGCAAATCCTTCTCAATTCCAGGAATCAAATAGACCACAACACAATAATTCTGGGTGACTTTAACACACCACTGTCACCACTGGATAGATCTTCCAAACAAAAACTAAACAAAGAAATCATAGAACTCAATAACACAATCAATAACAGACTTAACAGATATATATAGAACATTCTATCCATTGATGAGTGAATACACTTTCTTCTCAGCAGCACATGGATCCTTCTCTAAAATAGACCATATCTTATGCCACAAAGCAGCCCTTAATAAATGCAAAAAAGTAGAGATACTACCTTGTATTCTATTGTATCATAATGGAAGGAAATTAGAAATCAATGACAAAATTAAAAACAGAAACTACTCCAACACCTGGAGACTAAATAATATGCTATTAAATGAAGCATGGAAACAGAAAACATCAGGGAGGAGATAAAAAAATTCTTAGAGGTAAATGAGAATGATGATACAACATATCAAAATCTCTGGGACACTACGAAAGCAGTACTAAGAGGAAAATTCACTGCATTGAGTGCATTCAAGAAAAGAATAAAAAGTCAATAACTCAATGACTTAACCTTACATCTCAAAGCCTTAGAAGAAGAAGAATGGAACAACACCAAAAGTAGTAGAAGACAAGAAATAATTAAAGTCAGAGCTGAAATCAAAGAACTTAAACCAAAAGAAACAATTCAAAAAATTGAGAAAACAAAAAGTTGGCTATTTGAAAAAGTAAACAAAATAGATAAACCCTTAGCCACACTAACAAAGAGAAGGAGAGTGAAAACTCAAATTATTAAAATTTGTGATGAAAAAGGAAATATAATGA
>JAJEJO010004865.1:82717-134447 GCA_020662805.1 Glaucomys volans | reverse complement strand
GACGTACACAATTTAAACAGATCTATTTCAAGCAATGAAATAGAAGAAGTCATCAAAAGCCTACCACCCAAGAAAAGCCTGGGACCAGATGGATTCTCAGTTGAGTTCTATAAGACCTTCAAAGAAGAACCTTTACCCATACTCCTGAAAGTATTTCATGAAATATAAAAGGAGGGAACCCTTCCAAATTCTTTCTATGAAGCTAGTATCACTCTGATACCAAAACCAGACAAAGACACATCAAGGAAAGAAAACATTAGACCAATATCTCTGATGAATATAGACACAAAAATCCTTAACAAAATTCTGGCAAATTGCTTACAAAAACATATTAAGAAGATAGTGCACCACGATCAAGTGGGGTTTATCCCAGGGATGCAAGGTTGGTTCACCATCTGGGAATCAATAAATGTGATTCATCACATCAATAGACTTAAGGTTAAAAATCATATGATTATTTCGATAGATGCAAAGAAAGCATTTGACAAAATACAGCATCCTTCATGCTCAAAACACTAGAAATAATAGGGATAATAGGAATATACCTCAACATTGCAAAGGCTATTTATGCTAAGCCCATGGTGAACATCATACTTAATGGAGAAAAACTGAAAATGTTCCCTTTAAAAACTGGAACAAGACAGGGATGCCCACTGTCACCACTTCAATTCAATATCATGCTTGAAATACTAGCCAGAGCAATTAGACAGACCACAGAAATTAAAGGAATACAAATAGGAAAAGAAGAACTCAAGCTGTCACTATTTGTTGATGACATGATTCTATATTTAGAGGATCCAAAAACTCCACTAGGAAGCTTCTAGATCTAATAAATGAATTCAGCAAAATAGCAGGATATAAAATAAACACACATAAATCTAATGCATTTATATACATAAGCGATGAATCATCTGAAAGAGAAATGAGGAAAACAATACCATTCACAATAGCCTCCAAAAAAATAAAATACTTGGAAATCAACCTAACAAAAGAAGTGAAAGACCTCTACAATGAAAACTACAGAACATTAAATAAAGAAATTGAGGAAGACCCTAGAAGATGGAAAGATCTCCTATGTTCTTAGATAGGCAGAATTAATATTATCAAAATGGCCATACTTCCAAAGGCACTATACAGATTTAAGGCAATTCCAATTAAAATCTCAATGACATTACTCATAGAAATAGAGAAAGCAATCATGAAATTCATCTGGAAAAACAAAAGACCCAGAATAGCCAAAACAATCCTGGGCAGGAAGAATGATGCAGGAGGTATCACAATATCAGACCTTAAACTCTATTATAGAGCAATAGTTACAAAAACAGCATGGTATTGGCACCAAAATAGACAGGTAGACCAATGGTACAGAATAGAAGATACAGAGACAAACCCACATAACATACAGTTATCTCATACTAGACAAAGGTACCAAAAACATACAATGGAGAAAAGATAAACTCTTCAACAAATGGTACTGGCAAAACTGGAAATCCATATGCAGTAAAATGAAATTAAACCCCTATCTCTCACCCTGTACAAAACTCAATTAAAAATGGATCAAGGATCTGGGAATTAGACCTGAGACTGTTCACCAAATAGAAGAAAAAGTAGGCCCAAATCTTCATCATGTTGCCTTAGGATCACACTTCCTTCACAAGACCCCCAGAGTGCAAGAAATAAAAGGAAAAATCAATAATTGGGATGGATTCAAACTAAAAAACTTTTTCTCAGCAAAGGAAACAATTAATAATGTGAAAAGAGAGCCTACAGAGTGGGAGAAAATCTTTTCCACACACGCTTCAGACAAAGCACTGATCTCCAAAATTCATGAAGAACTTAAAAAACTTTACAAAAATATAAGGAATCCAATCAATAAATAGGCTAAGGAACTGAACAGACTCTTCACAGAAGAAGATATACAGGTGATCAACAAATATATGAGAAAGTGCTCATCATGTCTAGTAATTAGAGAAATGCAAATTAAAACGACCCTAAGATTCCATCTACTTCCAATTAGAGTGGCTATTATCAGGAACACAAGCAATAATAAGTGTTGGTGTGGATGTGGGAAAAAAGGCACACTCATACATTGCTGGTGGAGTTGCAAATTGGTGCAGCCACTCTGAAAAGCACTATGGAGATTCCTCAGAAAACCTGGAATGGACACACCATTTGACCCAGCTATCCCACTCCTCGTTTTATACCATACTACAGCAATGCAGCCACATCAATGTTCATAACTGCTCAATTCACAATAGCTAGATTGTGGAATCAATCTAGATGCCCCTTCAATTAATGAATGGATAAAGAAACTGTGGTATATATACACAATGGAATATTACTCAGCCATAAAGAAGAATAAAATTATGGCATTTGCTGATAAATGGATGGAGTTGGAGAATATCATGCTAAGGGAAATAAGCCAAGCCCAAAAAACCAAAGGCCGAATGTTTTCTCTGATAAGTGGATGATGATACATAACTGGGAAGGTGGGGGTAAGGGGTGCGTGGGGGGGACAAGAGAAGAAAGGAGGAACTTTGGGTGGTGTAGAGGAAAATGAGACTGGAGAGGTGGGGGAAGGAAAAATAGTAGACTGAGACAGACATTATTACCCTATGTATATGTATGATTACATGAATGGTGTGAATCTACATTGTGTACAACCATAGAAATGAAAAGTTGTACCCCATTTGTGTACAAAAAATTTAAAAAAATGAAAAAGTGATGTTACTCATAAACTTTAATAAAAGAATTTTTTAAAAGGCAAATGAGTGTAGACATAGTACGATTGTGGATAGTGAAGATGATCTCAGATTAATGTACAGATTTAGCATATTCCCATTAAAAGTCAAAGAATATGTTATAGAACTTGATAAAATCATTCCAAAATTGCTTTTGCAAAATAACTGGGAATAATAATCAAATAGTACTGTAAGAGGGAAAAAACAAGAAAGAACTATTCTTACTAGACACTAGAATTTCAAAGGAAACGAATGGAAATAATATAGAACCAGTAAAAAATAAAATAAAAGGTAATTGAATGGATAGATAAGCTAGTTTACATATAAATTTAAAATCTGAACTCAGTTTAACCAAATGATGGGAAAAGGAATTATCACTTAATGCAAATTTTTGTGGTAAAATATACATAAATGAAAATTTACTATTTTAACATTTGTTAAGCATACAATTCAGTTACATTAAGAACATTTACAATGTTATACAAATTTAAGGAGGGTTGGGGAACTGGGGGGCAAAATTGGTTTGAATAACCTCCTGCCTGTAATTTTTATTGTTTTGCAACGGAGATTTGTGCTATTAGCAAGATTTAAAACTGCTATCCTTTAAAATAAAAAAATGCTTGTGATAATTAAAAAAAAAAGAATTAGTAAGAAAATCAGATTTTTTAAAATTAATTTTTTATTTGTTCTGATTAGTTGTACATGATAATAGAATGCATTTCTTCATTTTGATAGATCATATATAAATGGAGTGTAATCTCTCATTTTTCTGATTGTACATATTGCAGGATCACCTGGGTCATGCAGTCATATATGTACATGAGGTAATAATGCCTGTTTCACTCTACTATCCTTTCTACCCCAATACCTCTTCCCCACCCTGCACTCCCCTCTACCTAATATAAAGCAATTCTATTCTTTCCTAGCCACCCCCCCCACTGCCCCACCCCGTTATGGTGAATCAACATCTGCATATCAGAGAAAACAGTCAGCCTTTGGTTTTTTGGGTTTGGCTTTGTTCACTTAGTATGATATTCTCCAACTTCATCCATTTACCAGCAAATGCCATAATTTCTAATGGAGAAAAATTAACTTAGACCTTTATGTCACACTGCATTTCTATTCATTCTGCAAGAGGTGTCCATCAGGATTTTACTTTTTTTTTTAAAGCTGGAATTAAATCATTTAAAAGTTGCCCGCTGTTTTCTTTTTATAAAGGTGAAGCTATTGATTCATCTTTGGAAAATAATTTTTTATTTTGGGGAATAAAACATTAAAATAGATTTTTTAAAATTACATAAATGAAGAGCAAGTATTCACTTGTTGAAGTATCTAGAAAGATGACGAGTTTGATTTGGAAGTGTAAATTGGGTCTATTGGCTGGTATTGTTTAAGAAATTCAGACCTGGGAAATGCAGTACTGATATTTACCATTGCCTGTGTGAGCCATCGGTGGGTGTTCCCACTGCCAATTATTTAATTTCTTTAACTCATTTAATCTTCACAACAGGCAGATGAGATGGTATGGATTTAGAGAGGATCTATTTGAATGTCTATCTTTTTCCACCTCCTTTCCTTCGTCTCTGTCATCCCACCACCACAGGTGTTCTTAGGGTCACTGGTCCTTCAGAATGTGCAGATATCTGGAGATTTTCTATTGGGAGAGGTGAGCTGGCCACTACCACATTGGGTGTTCCAAAAGTTAATTCCTTCTAGTAGTTGTTGGAATCTATTTACTGCTTTCATACTCAAATCTGCAGTACATTTTTGTTAATTGTTTTATTCTTGTCTTATCTGTGCTTTGGAGGATTTAAAGGAGGAGCCTAGTCTGTGCTTAGAGAAGACCTGATAGGGGAGAGTGGCATTCTGGAGAAATAGTTATCAGATGGCATAAACAGTGGTGATAAATGATCATGAGGACTGATTTAGTAGAACATGTAACAGGTTCATGGCAGGGAAATTCCATGGAAGAATGAATTTCTCACAGCCTATTTGGAATACAGGTTCACAGTTGTTGTAATGTGACTATTAAAGGAAATGTGACCTTATTATGTAATCTCAGAGTTGTGTGGTCTGTGAACTACTGGGGCCAATTCACTTGTTCCTTCACTCATTCATTCATTCCACAAATATTGTTGGCCACTCATTCCATGTTGAACTGGGTAAGGCATGTAGATACAGCGATGACTAACAGAGTCTTTGCCCTTTAAATGAAAACTATAGGAAGTTAAATGTTAACAAATCAAACTACAAGAAAATAAAAAGAAAAGAGAGGAGAGCAAATAGAGAAAGGGAAAAAAATAGAAGATGGACACACATGGCTATAAAAACATTTTGAATGTCTATAAAATGAAAGACAAAGTAAAAAAAGAACAGGAAATGGAGAGAATTATTGTAGAAAATTTGGCAGATGAAGTAATGAAATTTTAAATATGTTAGACTTTAGTTGAAACAAAAGCTTAACACAAAACCCCTAGAGAACAAAAGGACACTAACAACATTCAAATATGTCAATATGCATCCACTTTAAAAGAGTACCTTCAGTAACAATTAAAATTCATATCAAAACAACAATAAGGTAATGTCTCATACTTGATATATCCAAAAATATAAGAAAATCATAAGCTGTGAATGAAACCCTGGAAAGATAAACACTCAGGCACTGTTTCTGTCAGTATAAAGTGATACAATATAGTAGTTTAAAAAGTGACTTAGCATTAAATATTAAGAGCCCTTTTCAAGTCAGGATTTATCCTAAGTCAAAAATTCAGTGTTAGTAGTTACCACCTACAATGCCTCCTTTGCACCAGGTAATTTATAAAGTGCTTTACACATGTGAGCTGATTTTAATCTTCACAGGTGGCAGATGAAGTAGGAATTTTCATCAATGCCATTTTACACGTGTGCAAACTAAGGGACACAAAGATTAATTGCTTAAAACCACATGGTTGGTCAATGACACAGCTGGAATTTGAAGCTTGATAGCGTGGCTCCAAGGTCTAGATTCATTATCATTTTACTACACTGCTTCAGTGGAAGAAAAAAAAAGCTCTGTTCAAAAATGCTGGTGTCACTATCATTTATAATGTAAAAAGAAAAATACGGGGGAAAACTACGTGATCCACAGTAGGATAATGGTTAAATATATTATGTTTTTTTCACTCAGTAGGTAATTATTCAACCAGGGATATTCAGAACTTTTGTTTTCCCAGGGTGCAATGGGATGGGCCATACGCTCACAGAAGTGTTACTTATCCTTTTGCAGCCCTCTCTGTGTCCCTACATATTGAGGCATTCATAAGCATCAAGAGACCTTGTCCCAAATGGACACTTTATGGTGTTCTGCTGCAGTGGTCTGTGACTTCGTATATTATTATCCTATTAGAAGGACTGGGTGTTGCTAGTGTGAAAGTTTTTTAAAGAGTATAAATTACTATCTTCCCTGGATACTTTAGCCACATGTAATGAACTCACACATTTCTTTGACCTCATATTTCCATCCTTGTTACTTATCCAAGTAAAGCTGTTTTATGCCATAAATATATTAACATAGTTATCAGTCCATTCCTTTATAGAGGGCTGTGAAATCAAGTAGATTTTTGCATTATAAATGTTAGGAAAGAAGCCGAGCGCGGTGGCGCACGCCTGTAATCCAAGCGACTTGGGAGGCTGAGTCAGGAGGATTGCGAGTTCAAAGCCAGCCTCAGCAACTTAGCGAGGCCCTAAGCGACTCAGTGAGACCCTGTCTCTAAATAAAATACAAAATAGGGCTGGGATGTGGCTCAGTGGCCGAGTGTCCCTGACTTAAAACCCTGGTTTAAAAAAAAAAAAAAAAAAAAGAAATCTTAGGAAAGAGTTTCAAAAAATTAAAAATAATTTTATTTATACAGGAACAAACTGAAACAAAGAAGGAAAGACACATACTTTATGCATTTTTTCATGAAGCCCCTCATACTTTTTTCTATAAATTACAAAATATACATCCCATTTATTAGATGTCTGCCATGTGCCAGGAACTATCCTAACCTCTCTACACAATTTATTGCTTGCAGTCCTCTATATCATTATTTTACATCTGAGAACACAGAAGCTTGGGGAAGTTGGACAATTTGCCTCAAATCACACAATTTGTACATGGAGGAGCCAGGACTTAAACCCAGATCTGTCTGAAACTAGAGATCAAGCTGTTAATCATACTGATAGAATCTTTTCCTCCTTCTTCTTTCTCAAAAATAAATTCAGAGTTACTTCCTCTGACTTCAGTTCTATTATGAAGCTCTAACTTTATAATATTATAGCCAGTTGCCTTGGAAATGAAGAGGAGACTATCAAATTGAAACTGGATATGAACTGTGGCCACAAATTCTGCAACACCTGCTCCAGCAAGAGCTGGCTCTGCCCACCTACCCAAAGCCAGTTCGAGTGTGCGACAACTGCCACACACTGTGGCTGCAGCGCTGCTCCTCCACTGCCTCCTGAGGCCTAGCCAGCCACCTTCAAGAGCCTCAGCCTGCTCACCTCCATCCCCGGGGTGGAGGGTGCCTCAGGTACAGTGCCAAACTCTGGGTCTCCAGGGACCACCAGAGGCTTGGAGGGTTGTTTCCCAAGAGAATCAAAGAATGAAATCCCCACTGGGTGGCCGGTACTCTGGAAGACAGTGTGCCAAGTGGCTGCTGAGCACCTAGTATGAAACTAACTGCTGGATTGAAACTCTTCCATCCGCTTGGTTACATCACTGACTTTGGTCCATATTTAAATTCATCATTTTGCTACTGTCATTTTTCACTTCTCAAATTAATCTATTTTACAGCAGTTCTACTAGTATGCAATTTTTCTCTTCTCCCATAAAAATTCTGATTTGTGCAATGCTTTACACCACAAAGGGTCTGTTCTTGTGCCTTGTCTGCTTTAGTTAAGAGATTTGCTATTCCATGACATTGTGAATACCTATTGTTGGCCATGCAATAAAGATATTTATTTAAAAACAAAACAAAACAAAACAAAAAAACCCCCCAAAACCAAAAAACAAAACAAAACAAAACAACTGGATATGGCTTACAGTATTGAATATAGAGTTCTTTTAAGATATATCTGCCATGACAATCAAATAGAAAAGAGAAAAAAGTAAGGGAATACAGAAACAGAATACAAAGTGCACTTTCAACAAATTTATATATATCTCACAAATACATTTCCTAAAAAGGAATAGTGCAAACAATAAATATTAATGCCTGTAGGAAACAATATTTGAAATTATCTAAATGTGTACCAAGTTCAGCTGCAGCTCTTCCAGAAGAATCCTCCTTTCCCCTTTGCCCATTCACCTAACCTTACAAAATAAGTTTTACACAAAGGAATCTCACTCACACTGAAGAATGTAGCCACCTGGCACTGGTTTCACAGTGGTGAATTGTATTATATTTGATAGAGCTTTTCCATGCTCTGCCATGAGTAACTTCCAATCTTTAGCATACTACCCCCACTCTTCCTTTACCTTTTTTTTTTTGAACTTGAGAATAAAAAATGTCTTACAAACATAGGAAAAGACTGATTATTCTGAAACCATGGTAATGATTAACTACCATAACTGGTTTTAAACCTGTTTAACCAAACAACAACTTGCCCTGGTGAACACAATTTTACAAGGCAACCATTCAGTGTCAATCTTGCACTGCTGAATGTCAGCCAATCAGGGACAGATTCACTCCAATACGCATGTTTGTGAGTGCTACCCAATCAATACTAGTCTCACCTGAGTAACCATACTTGTACAGATGATGTCAGCCTACTTACATTTCGCAGAGTCAACCAGTTCTGAACTCTTTGCTTCCCTTAAGCTTTGTAGGATCAGCCATTTGTTCTGCTTGAAAAGACTGTGTGTGCCTGACTGCACCTCTTATTATGACAGCAATGTTAGCTTTGTTTTTTTATTTTAGCTATTGAATAATGATCTCTTTGTTTTTTGACAATTACGGAGGTTCCACTGAAGTGTCTTGAAATCTCAGTTTGGCAGCATTGCAGGGAACCATTAGACCAACAGGTGTACTCATGGGGCATCTTGTATCAAAATTCCATTTACCCTTTAAATATGCTCTCAGGTAAGTTAGGCTTAACAATAATTTAATCTCTGACAATTTTCAGAGTTCTTGCTGAATTTATTTTGTTATTCTAGTATTTGTATCCAAATAGGTCTTTGTTTAGGCCTTTGTATAAAACAATTAGACCATTTGATTTAAAGATGCACCATAGAGTAAATAATTAGATCTAGGTGTTACTTCAAGGTAACTAGACCTTTTGTTTTGGAGGTAAGTCATTTGATAACTTTTTAACCATTAACCTATTTATTCTCCTGTTTGCCTTGCTTTTGCTGCTGTTTGTCTGTGCAAACAGAGCCTTGTTTCATGTATTTTTGTTTTGTCCTGAATTTCTTTTTTCCATGGAGTGTAGAGGGACTAGTCCACATCCAACACGTGGAAGCATAGACTCAGTAAGTTTCCAACCCAGCAAAGGCAGTTTTAAGGACTAATGGCTACAAGTCCATTACACTTACCATCTTTTGGTGTGAAAATGATTGATTGGTCTAGGGGTCAACTATAAAACCTTCATGGAGTCTCCCTTTTATTTGTTAATTTGTGAAAGGAGCTCATTTTGTTTTGTCCATGCTCAAATTAAGAATTGTCATGTTGCTGATTGTATGCCTTCTTCATAACCTCTACTTGGTTAAGGATCCCAAATACTCATTCTTCTGTTACAAGTTTGTTCATGCTAACATCTTATTCTCTTGCTGGAAGAGCTTCTCTTTCCTTTAAGATGCACTATCATTCTAACTTTTGTATTTCTCTTGGTAAATGGCAAAAAGGAAAATTGACTTAGAATAATAATGTCATGTTTTGACATGTTCAAATCCTTAAATTTTTATCCTTAAGAAACATACAAATAGTAGGAGACAATATGTTAGTCAGGAGTCCTTTTCTTTGTTATGCAAAAGTTTCAAAAAATAATTCTAACTTCAAGAGTCTATCTCAAAGACTTTGTAAATTTTTGAAATCTATCCCCTTTGCATTTCTTTCTTGTCTTTTAAAGTTTTTTCTCCCCCATCTACCAGAGAAAGAACAATTATATTGTAAAACTTTTAGAATGTAAGATTAATTAAAAATTTTGGTCTAAAAATTCTGGTCTAAGTTAAGGGCTATAATTAAGGATTTTCCTAAACTTTCAGAATTCAGATAGAAAATTATAATAGAATTCAATATTTTGTTGGTACCTGATTTCTTCTATTACAGATTTGTACCAGTTCAACTATTAGCCTCCCAGATAGAGAAAATGTTTACTAAGCAAAAGATTTGAAAGAAAATATTTAAAGTACCCAGTTTTAGAAAACATTTTAAGTTTCCTTAAAACAGCAATAAAAATAAATTAAAAAATGACAATACTAACAAAACTTAAGGAGGCATTATTTTAAGGGGAAAATTGAAAAAAGGTTCAAATTGTAAACAGAAAGAAATATTCAAGAAGTTAGTGTAAATTCATAGCTAAAATCGAGAACTATATTCTCATTTATTGTAGATGAGATCAATCCTGCAATAGGGAATTGAATTATAAAAAATAAATTGAAATATAAAGTTGCCAATTTAGAAAATAATCAATATGGGGTTAGATATATCCAGAATCTTAGAAATTAAATAAGCCAAAACTCAATATAGTGTTTGGCTCTCTAGTAAAAAACAATCAAAAAAGTCTTTATTCTCTGAAAATTGAGACACTATGGATGAGGACATTTTTAGATGTTGTAAATACAATAGTCACATAAAGACTCAATGACCCTAAGAGAAAGGTAATTATACAAAATCTGTCCATTGTTGGTGCTTGAAGGAAGATATTAGACCTTCACACTTCCCTTTCCTTCCTCTAAGTTCTCAGAGATGAACATAGCTTTCCTGTTGCTATAAGAGCAACTGTGTCTACCATCAATCTCTTTATAATAGAGAATTAGATTACACAGAGTAAAAATTTAAAGTTATTTGAAGAACAACAAACACTTTTGATATGAACAAAAAAGAGAACATTTCTATCCTGATGGAAATGGCAAAAGAAGATACTAAAAAATTTGAAGCTATACAGTAAATTGTGGAAGACTTGAGAAAAAATATGCTTTTATTTGCCTTCGTTTACTGGAAGAATTAAAATAATGAAGATATCTAAAAGCCCAAGTCCTTTCCCAAGTCCTAGCTTATAATTGATGCTTTGGGATCATTATCAAAAGGACATGCATTTCTTCTCTGCTTCATAATTTCTGCAAATTTAATAGGTAGGGAACCTACTTCTCAAAATGGCAGACAACGTACACTGCAAAAAGGATTACTTTTAAAATTCTCAGAAATTTTCTCATACACAATGAAAGTATAGATGATATGGCTAGGGACATTCCTATAGTATGTATAATTCAAGAAATAACTAGATAACTGTGGTCCCAGAATCCTTCTTGACAGCATCTATGGACACAAGCAGATAATTAGAACAAAGCCCTTAAAAGTCTTCCTAGATTATTTTTTGCTTTTTTGGTACAAACATAAAGAAGTTAAGTCGTACTCTCGGAGCCTTAACTCACAATATGGCACACACTGAAGACATATCACCTATTTAAAATCTATCCTTCAATTCGGTAGCCAATGCTTAGCTGTCTTGCCTCAGAAAAATAATAGGTTTCAACTAAATTAATTAAAACATCTTCAGATCTTGTATCACTTTTATTTTATATTTTGGACTAAGAATTGAACCCAGGGACATTTTACAACTGAGCTATATCCCTAGTCCTTGATATTTTTTATTTTGAGACAGGGTCTTGCTGAGTTGCTGAGGTTCTCACTAAGTTGCTGAGGCTGGCCTCAAACTTGTGATCCTTTTTGCTTTAGCCTCCTGAGTCAATGGTATTACAGGCATGTGCCATGATGCCCAACTCTGTGATCACCTTTAAATCTGTTGTTGTTATATGTAGTAACTCATTGCTAATGAGAAATACTCGGCATTTGAAATTAGTCAATTATTAGCTAATTATACAATATTGAGACTTTCTTCTTACCATATCATCCACTGGTGAAATACTATTATTCCACTAACTCTATTTCCCTTACTAAATGGAGAAAAATCTGATTGTGTTTCCATGGCAAGTACAGAATTTTGGACACTTTGGTATCAAATGCTGACTTAATATTCTTTGTAGTTCTGACAATATTTGTTGATGGATCTTGCATTTTAAAAACAGGACCAGCAAATAGGTCAGTGGAATAGAATAGAGAGCCAATTCAGAAACCCTCATGTATATGGTTAAACAATCTTCAACAGCAGTATCAAGACTACTTAACAGGAAAAGACAATCTCTTCAAGAAATAGTGTTGTGGAACCTGAATATCCATATACAAAAGAATGAAGTTAGATCCTTATAAAATATACAAAAACTAAAAAATGAATTAAGACCTAAAATTATAAATCTCTTAGAAGAAAATGTAGGAGGAAAGTTTCAAGATATTGGACTTGGCAATGATTTTTTGTATATGACATCAAAAGCATAGGCAATTAAAGCAAAAATAGACAAATGGAACGACAAAACTTAAAAACTTTTGAGTAACAAAGGACAAAATAGTGTGAAAGGCAATGTAGGGAATGGGAGAAAATATTGTGTAAGTCCTATCTCTGGCAAGGTATTAATATCTAGGTTATACAAAAACTCCTATAACTCTAAAACAGCAGCAAAATCAAATAATTCAATTGAAAACAGCCAAAGAACTTGAAAAGACATTTCTTTAAAGATAAACACAAAGGTACAGCAAGCATATGAAAAATGTTCAATATCAAAGAAATGCAAATCAAATCACAATGAGATATAACCTCACACCCATTAAAAAATGGCTACTATTTTTTAAAAATTCAAATGAATATTGAAGAAGATGTGGAAAAATTTAGAACCCTTGTGTACTGGGTGGCATTATAAAATGGTGCAACAAGTATAGAAAACAATCTTGAGTTTCTTCAAAAAATTAAAAATATGTATCATCTAATAACCCCACTTCAGGATATCTATCCGAAAGAATCAAAATCGGTGTCCCAAAGAGAGATCTGCACACCTACGTGCATAATAGCACTAGTCACAATAGCTGAGAGGTGGAAGCAACTCAAATGTCCATCAATGAATGAATGAAAGGGCTTTTCTTCAAACTTAAAAAGGAAGAAAATCCTGTCGCATGGTATGACATGAATGAATTTTTTTTTAAATTAGAGCATTATAGTTAACATATTAATTGTGTTCATTCTGACAAAATCATTCATGCAAAGAATTTGATTTCAGTCTGTATTTCCTTCTTTTTCTCCTCTCCTTCCTCCCCCATTCTTCTTCCTTTACTCTACTGATCTTCTTTTTGCTTCTTCAGGAATGACCTTTGAGGACATTACACTAAATAAAATAATACAGACACTAAAAGACCAATACCGTATGATTCCACTTACAGGGTGTCTCTAAAGTAGTCAAGTTCAGAGAAGCAGAAAGTAAAATAGTGGTTTCCATGGTTTGGGGAGAGAAACCAGAGAGAAACAGAAATTACTGTTAATGAGTATAGAATTGCAGATTTGCAAGATGAAAAAGTTATAGAGACCTATTTTACAACATTTTGAATATACTTAATGCTACTAAACTGCACACTTAAAAATGGTTAATTTATAGGTTATGTAACTTTTTACTACAATAAAATAAGACCAGGCTTTTCATTCAGTCCATTCTCTCATATAAAATTCAATTCTGTACTAAGTTGATCAAAATGTACAAATAACTTGTGGTCCTCTTTAGGGTATTTCAAATTACAAAAATAAAAGAATTAATAGATAAACCAAGAGCTATATATTTTTTAAAAATTCAATTATTTAAACTGAGATAGAAAAAAGATATTTAAAAAATCTTAGATACTCCTTAAAAAATAGTGAAAACATTAATTATGTGATGCTTTGATCTAAAATAATTGCTATAATAAAAAGTAGAAACAGAAAGAGATACTATAGAAATTAGTATGCTATATTATAGATTCTAAATACTTTAGAATAACTGTTGAAATATTTTAATAGAATAGCACACATTAATGAGATGGGCTAATGTCCTTATATAAGGACCTCAGGTAAACAATAATTACAGAATAATAATAAATCTGTGGGGAAGTTTGCAAAATTCCATAGAGGATATACAGAATCTGGATGCCCAATTTTTTAAAAGAAATACTGGAAATCATCTGGTTTTTAGATCTATGGAGGTAAGATCTGGCAAAACAGATTTTGTAGAACCAAATGAAACCTCAAGTTGACACCTGCCCAAATTCTCCATAAAACATCCTACCACCACAGGACAAATTTGCTACAATATTTAACATTAATTGGAAAATTTCTCTAATTCTAACGGGAGGCATGGCCAATTCACATCTTATCTATAACTAAATTAAGCTAAAATATTGTGGATGTTGGGAATGGACTAGAGCCACATTCTAAGTGATCCTTTGAACATCCCCAAATGGATTTTATATCACATGTCTCTTTGTGGTTGATGAATGTGTGCTAATATTAGTATGTTTATTTTCTGGATAGATTAAATTATTTCCCTATCAAAAATCCACCGTATTCACAGTGGCGGAAATCCAAAACAAAACCATAACAACAAAACAAAAGCACAATTAGATTTTGTGTTGCTTAGAATATTCCAATTATCTATCCAATGATAGAAAGACACATTTAACTAGAATGCCTAGTCATAAATTTAAGCTGCTTAAGGTTTTTCCCATTATTCACAAACTTTATTGTCCTTCCCTCCCAATCTTCTGGAAAAAAAAAATGGGTCTTTTCCTTAAGGACCCAACTGAAAAGTTACACCAATTAGATATTGTAAATCGAGGTTCTTCAGAGGGCCTCAAGAAGTTGGTGGTTAGAGAATATGGCAGTTCACCCAAGATCCTTGGCACCCGTGATGCCTATAGGGAGAAGATGGTTTGGACCCAAGACCACCGGAAGAAGATTCTTCTAAATATCATACACTCCACTGTGTATTCTTGTTTGTTATCTTTTTGGCAATACTTTTCCCTTTTATGAAAGCTTGAAGGCACTCATGTTCCCCACATAAGTAATAATGACTTGCCTAAGGCTAGACCAGTGGTTGTCAAACCATGGCCTGCACAATGAATGTGGCCTGCCACCTGTTTTTGTAAATAAAATTTTATTGGAACACATCCTCAGCCAGTTTTTCAAAAACATATTATCTACAACTGCTTTTATGCTATGACAACAGAACCGAGAACAAGATCCATGAAGCCAAAAATTTAATATCTAAATTTTTACAGAAAAAGTTTGCTGATCCTTTGTTTAGACGATTATCATCTTAACTCTGTAATTCAGCTCTTTCAAGCCACTTTGATTTTGGCATTTTGATAAATGATATAGGCTATGTTTCTCTAACTTTTTGCATATAATACATAGATGAAGTAAAATGTCCTTGCACCAGGGAAATGACAAAATGCAAGCAGTAGGTGTTTGTCACACAATACTTAGGTATAATTTAACTCCACCAAAGTTGAGTTATCTCATACAATTCTTCACTCTTTTTCTTATAAAGAAATCAGACTGCATCACCAATGTAGGACCAATGTTAATTTTTCTGTTGAATTATTATTTAGGTTATTCCTAGGGTATGCTTTGTGGTAACTTGTCTCCTAATGATCCTCACTTTTTGGTATCCAGGACAGTGAACTCTCTACCTCTCACACATTGTGTCAGGGTTGGCCTTTACGACCAATAGAAATGGCAATAGTGATAGTATGACAATTCCAGGGGTTAGTTACTAAAAACTTTGTATTTTCTGCCCTGCTCTCTCTCACACCATTCGTTGTAGGGAAGTTAATTGCCATATTGTGAGCAGCCCTGTAGAGTCATCCATGTGGCAGGGAACTGAGACATCCTGTCAATAATCAGTGAGGAACTGAGGCCTCCAGTCAACGGCCAGTTGAGTGAGCCTTCTCGGAAGCAGATCCCACACTGGCTCTCAAGCCTTCAAAGCACTGACCTTCACTGATGCCCTGGTGTGACTTCATAAGAGATGCTGATTCAGAACCACCCAGCTGAGCTACTCCCAGGTTCATGACCCTTGGAAACTATGTGAGGTTTTTTTTGTGTGGGTGTGGGGGTAGTGGTTTGGAGATTGAACTCAGGGGCACTCAACCACTGAGTCACATCCCCAGCCCTATTTTGTATTTTATTTAGAGATAGGGTCTCACTGAGTTGCTTAGCGTTTCACTGTTGCTAAGGCTGGCTTTGAGCTCAGCCTCAGCTCAGTTTTGAGGCTCCTCCTGCCTCAGCCTCCAGAGCTGCTGGGATTACAGGTGTGCACCACTGCGCCTGGCTGTGAGTTAATATTCTTATTTGCAAATTTGGAAAGGTTTGTTAGAGAGCAATACATAACTAATACAAATTCCCCAACATCCCCAAAAAATTATATCCTTCAGAAAGAGTACAGAAGGGGTTGGGGGTATAGCTCAGTTGGCAGAGTGCTTGCCCTGCAAGCACAAGGTCCTGGATTCAAGTCCCAGCACCACAATACAAAAGTACAAAATTTTTTTATGGAAAGAGAATTCTGAAAATAATGATCATATCTATAGAAATGAAATTATTAGAGGTACTTGATCAAAATTCGTTCTATGTTTTGACTGGCATAGTGAATAATACAACTCAACCCCTGAGGCAAAACAAACTAGCTTACACCAAGTATGTAGTTAGAGGTAACAGAACTGCCATTCATTTTCTTTTGGTCAATCAGGGAAGATTCTTCACCATTGCTAACACTGTATATTTTAACTAATCACAACAGGTGAATTGGAGTAACCTCTATGTAAGCTAAAAAGAAAGGAAACTTGGCTATCTAAAATGACCTGGAAAATCTTTGAGATCTGTTTGTTTTCATGATCAGGTTTGGGGATTTGGGGCCAGGGTTCTGAAATGTGTTCCAGGCCCTTCCAGTCATACTCACTTGCTGCACTGTTGTTCAATGTCTATTGTGTAGAGTCTCACGTGCTTTTGTGCAGCCACTATTCTGACAGATGATTCAGCAACTGATTCAAAGATAGAAACCAGAGTAAAAGCACACTGACAGATAAGAAAACTGAAAATTGAATTTTCACCAATAAAATTTTACCTTTAAAGAAATCAAAATGGTAAAGATTTTCCCAACATTTGAAGTTGTCTCATGCAGCTGTGATTGACTGAAGAACAAGAGGATGGACTGAAAATAAGGAAGTTCCCATAAACATAGGAAACAACTGATTTCTTTTTCTGTATCAGTGAAAACAAGTAGCCACAAGAACCAGTTTTAAACCCATTAAATTGATAAAGATAACTTGCCTCAGCAAGCCCCTCACTCATGAGAATCAGCCCATCAGGGACAGTCTCATAACAATCAACACACCTCAGAGTGCCAACTAATCAACTATAGTCTTACCCGAGTAACCATGCTTCTCCAGATGTCAGTCATTTACACCCTGAACGTCTGTCCATTCCTGGCTCTTTATACTTCTCCCAAACAAAACCCCTATATGAGGTCACCAGTTGGCAGTGCTTGGAGAGATTGACCATTATAGTCCTCCCTGTAGTAAGCAATAAATTCAGCTTTGTCTTCTTATTTCGAATATTGATTGATGGTTTCATTATTTTTAGGCAAACTCCATTGATTCTCTTATTTTAAAAATTCCTTCTGCTTATTAGTGCTAATAGTGGTACTAATGATGATGGTGGTGGTTGTGATTTTATAATCTCCACTACATGGTAAGGGCTTTAAATGCATTATTCTGATAATTGAAGATGTCCAGTAATATTTGGCTATTGGAACTTCTTAGATTTTCAGGTAATGCTCAAAACCAGTTATTAGCCATAGTTCATGCACTGTAGTCATTTGCTTGTTTGCCTTCAAATCCACTCCTTACCCCTCCCTGTTCTGCTCTATGTCACAAAGGGCTGACTCCTCCAGGTGTTTTCCAGGGTCTTCTATCTTTAGCTTCAGCTCGGTTCTGCTAATGGGAATCTGTGGTGAAAGATGGAAGGCAGGGAGGGAGGAAGGGAGAAGGCAGGGTGTCTCTCCTTTTTGCTTCTGGAGATGTCTTAAACAATAGCTGTGCTTCTCTTTCCATCACTCCAGCCCTTTGAACATGCCTTTGTCTTGGTGGTAGAGGTGTGGCGCTATAGATACTGAGGCTGTCTCACAAACCTGTTGGGAAATCTCAGCTTTTGTATCACTTGTATTAGATTCCTTCTTTTCAAAACAGAGTACTTTCTGACTTCCTGGATCACTGATAATAATCAGCAAGAATGGATAGTAGAAGTTGTACCAGGTAGAATTGAAAGACTTGAGATTTCATCCTAAGTCTGCCTCTTAAGTCTCTTGTGACCTAGAAACAAGCACTGTTTGGTGCCTCAGTTTTGCTGTGTATACAGTGGAATCTTTGGTCTTTAAAGGACCCCTGCCACCCTGCCTAATTAGAATTTTTTATAATGCTAACCTTGTAAGAAACAGTTCAACATTTGTAAGGGTTTTAAGTTTTCCCTCTCTCACATAGTTTAAAATTACTTTAAAAGACGAAAGTGCAACCAGCCCAGTAACACATGCCTGCCATCCCAACTACTTGGGAAGCTGAGGCAGGAGGATCATAGGGATGAGGTCAACCTAAACAACTTAGGGAGATCTCCTGTCAAAATAAAAGAGTTGGGAATGTAGCTCACTAGTAGAGCACCCCTTGGGGGGAGGAAAAGTGCAGAATCCTTTTCAAAAATAGGAAAAAAGTGTCAATAAGGGTATTAAAATAAAGCTTTTCCTTTAAAAGTATTTTTATTACTTATAAAATACAATAGAGGTTTTAGTGGTATATGCATAACAACATAATTTACAAAGTACAAAAATTTTTGGTGTCATAATTTTACGTAATGCAATAAATATATAATATATATTATTAATACGATACTTGGTTAATCATAAGATTTTTCAGTCTTGCTTTTCCATAAGTTTATTTAATATGTCATCAAAATTTTAATTTTTAGTGATTTTATTTTCAAATGACACAATTGAAAGTGACATAGTTGCTTCTGGATAATGACAGGTTGCAAATAATTTTTGAAAATTTAAATTTTGGCAAGGATCTTTCTACTGATAGAATTATTATTGGAACTGTTTTAAGTATTTTATAACCTGCGATGACATTTGAGCTACATATCTGATGTTATTTCAAAATAAAAAATTTAGTGCCCATAGAGCTAATGATTCTTTTTTTTCCCATAGAGCTAATGATTCTTGTGGAACAGTTTTTCTAAAAATATTTACTTTTCATATCAATAATTTTGTATAAATCTAAATTTAATTTTAAATGTAAATTTGTACAATAAAATTTCTTTTGACATTTTCTGTAACTTGTGGAGGTTGTATTAAAAAACTAAATGTGGCTTCATGAAATTCAAAATGCTGGTTCATGCATTCTACCAATGTATCTTTCATTATAAGGAAAAATAATTTTAAGATTATCTTCCTTATTAATAATTTGTTCACCTGAAGCTTCTTATGGATATGGTGTACTTTTCCATCAAATGCCATGTTTTTTGCATTTGCTTTCTATTTTAAGCCTGTGGCTATGTCCTTTGCAATGTTGAAGCAGTTTTCAGAACCTAAGATTCTAAATAAACTCTTTCATGAGTCTCTGATATGCTTTCTTACAATGACTATGTGTGAACTCTTTTTTGGTCATAATTTATGAACAAAGTTTGTTCCAGCATTTCCAGTCCTGGCCTCAGGGTCAGGTTCCAGGGACTGATGGGCAAGTCGGCCTCCACCATGGGTCCAGGGATATCTGCACAAAAAGCATCTCCTTTTTCTTGTGGCTGCAGTCACTGCTGCTGTCACCTCTGTTTTTGTACTGCTGTCACCATCACTGCTTCCTGTCTGGGCCCAGGTCCAAGCCCAGCAGCCTTGGTCAGGTAAATAAAATCTTTTTGTGCACCTAAGACCTTGAAAGATGAGCAGAATATTGCAGAAGAGGAGCCAGGGATGTAAAATTATGTAAGAAATCTTTGCAGCCTCAAATGTGAGGGGCCTTAGTAACTAGACTTACTAGTACTGGTAAGTAAAAAATCAGGGGCTCAGAAAGAGCTACAGATGCCTGGAAAAAACCCTTATTATTGCCAAGGGTCCCATGGGAATAAGCAGATTGTTTCCAAGATATTCAAACATGTAATTAGTATAATAGATGACTGCAAATCTCCCAGAAATGGTGTTACAAGAAGATTGGCATGCTTTGGAGCAGACAATCCAAAGATGAATGTAGAGATGAGTGAGTATGTGCTGATCTACTTCTTCCAGGCCATAGTGGTCTTTATTTCTAAATATCTGATCACCTTGAGGACATTTGAAGAGTTTACTTATATGCATGTATGCTATCTTTACTTCTTAAAGATTTTACATGATTCATTTACTGTAGGTGTGAAATACATTGTACTATTTTTTGCAGTGGTATATTTAAAACCCTTTTTGTTATGGAAAATTTCAAATATATACAAAAGTAGAGAGAATAGTACAATGAACCCTCTTAGGTATCCATTAACTCAGCTTCAACCTCTTCATGGCTTTTCTTTGTACCCCCACCCACTTCCTTCAATCAAACATCCTTTCATTTTATCTGCAAATGTTTCAATATGTATCTTTAAAAGATTAGGTAGCATTATTCTGCCTAAAAATTGAACAATAATTCTTAATATAAAAGTTATTATTTAGATTTCTCTATATTTTTTCCAGTTTGTTTGAATCACAACATAAATAAGGCCTACATACTGCTATGCCTCTCAAGTCTCTTTTAATATATAATTGCCCCTTCTCCCCTTTTTTTCTTTGCGATTTATTTGTTGAAGAAAGAGAGTCACTTGTCCTGTGGAATTGTTCAGGGTGCTTCTTGCATCCTGCTGTGGTCTGAGTGTGTGTGCTTCCTCAAATGCACGTGTTGAAGTTCTAACCCCATAGGCAATGGAATTAGGAAGTGGGCCTTTGAGAAGTAAATAGATCATAGAGGCAGAGCCCTTACGAATGGAATTAATGCCCTTATAAGAGGCTCACTAGAGACCTCTTGTCCCTTATCACATGTGCAGACACATACAAAATTTGCTGTATGTGAACCAGTAACAGGCCCTCAGCATTTGCCATGCCTTGATCTCAGACTTTCCAGCCTACAGAACTGTGAGAAATACATTTCTTTTGTTCAGAAGCTGCTCAGGTTATTGCATTTTGTTATTTCTGTGCCAATGGACTAAGTCATACCCCTTAGGTATGATTTAACAAGTTCTGCTGTTCTTTGTATTTCTGTAGGCTTGAGAGATTTATCTTTGATTATGTGGCATGTGGTTGCTTCAAATGTAGACTTGTATACTTTATATATTATTCTATCACAATAATGTCCCTTTCTTGATGTTAGCAACCATTAAATATTTTCTACAATTCATTAGTTCCTAAGGGTTTATAAAATCATTATATTTAAGTTGTATCATTATTAGCTGTATAAAGAGAAATTTCTCTGTATAAAAGATGGTTTGTTGTGGTCTGAGGTATAGTATACATAAAAATGATAAAACCTTTTTGATGTTTTCTCTTTATTTACCAGTTTTCAAAATAATAAATTGTTTCTCCTACAAATGTGATCAGTAAGTTTTTTTAATGACACAGACATGCTACCTATTGCACTAGTGAGACACCTTCAATAAAGATTTTTAAAAAATAAAGGATAATTATGAATTGATAGACTTAAACTTATTGAATGTATTTTTTTTGTGTGTGTGGTGCTGGGGATTAGAACCCAGGGCCTTGTGCGTGTGAGACAGGCACTCTACCAACTGAGCTATATCCCCAGCCCTTGAATGTATTTTCATCCAAACTAATGTTCAAATTGTCCCATCTTTGGCCCATGGAAGCATCATCAAGTTGGTGCTTGAGTAACTTTGACAGGACCTTGTTAGTCTTTTACAGTTTCCTTGCTTTTTGGTATAATGTGATATTCCAGCTTCATCTGGCACATTGTCTGACCCAGCTCTACAATCAACTGTCTCTCCAAGGTGTTCTGTGTGCTTTGTTGTTGTTGTTGTTTGTGAAAATCATGTTTTGGAACTGCAGTCAAGTTCCTAGGCTTTTTCTGGTGGACAGATCTAGGAATTAAAAACAAAGCGAAACATGGTGATACTTCTAATTCAAACTCAAGATAACAGGGTTTGAATTTAACATTTCCAATGTGATGCCATTTGTATCTGTTTTCTCCACTCCAGAATTGGGTTGGTCCCAAGAATATTAATATAATTATGCATTTGCTTTGTCCTATAAAACGTGCTTCCCAAAGTAATGGTGCCAACACAGTAACACCGTACCAACAGTATTCTTTCTAAAAACGATTTATAATTATTTATATTGGTTCTTTTTCATCTTTAGAGTCTATTGTACAAGGATCATACAATGGATTACTGTGTTGCAAAGTCACTTAAAATGATTTGTGATTCATTTAAAAATTTTGTTTTTGTTTTAGGGGGATTAATTTTCAAATTTCTCTGTTGTATAATTAGTGGAAATATTTACATGGTTTCAAACTCAAATATACAAAATAAAATATATTCAGAGTAGAATCACTATTGCCTTGTTTCTACTCTGTTCTTTTCCTCTTCCATACATAAGTTTTTAAAAAAATTTAATTTTTTGGTTTAATGTTCTATTGTTTTAGTTTTTCTAATTAGCATAATGTCTTAAAAGATACAATTCATATTGGTCAGGGTTCTTAGCAAACTAAGTAGTTAGTGCAAACTGAAGTTGCAGAGTCCGGGTGATATGGGAAAGGGGATGGAGATAGGTGTTGGGCTTCTGATGGTCACAGTAACAGAGGTGGTGATCTGGAGATTGAAGAAAGTCTCCTTTTTCTTGCTTTAATAAACAAGATTCTTTAAGTACTTGGGAGTACATTAGGAAAACTGGGTTGATATTGAGAAGGTAGGCAGAGTCAAGATCTCTTCCTTCAACATTTATTGAGGAACTGTTTTCTGAAACTAATGAAGGGGACAAGACTACACAAGTTTCAGGGAAGGTTCGATTTTGTAGTCAGAATCCATATTCATTTTGATTACTTTAATTATGCTGACAAAGTCCATTGCATTGTGTTTGGTGAAAGTAGTTGTACATAAGTCCCCTTTCAATTCAATACATTTCAGCTAAAATAGTACACCTCATCTATTTAAGATACTTTATCAGGTGCTATGAAAGTATGCAAAGATGTGGTTCTTCCATGTCAGAAGGGAGGACTGCTTTTGTAGTCTATTCAGAGTAGTGAAAGGAGACAGACTCCCTGAAATATAATGGTGGTAAAGAAGTGCAATAATGGAAGTGAGGCTACAGGGTCATGGAAACCCAGTAGAGGAAACTTTGGTTTGGGATTGGGGATATCAGGAAATGTTTCAAAGTTCTGTAGTGTTTTGTTTCATGAAGTGGCTCTTGGATAAGAATTCAACAAATGAAGAGGCAAGGAGAAAGGTTGTTCCGGAGGAAGGGGACTGGTGCCCTAGGGAGGGTATAGGTGTGTTTGTGAGACTTGTTCATTCATGTCTGTTCTCACATGAATCATTTATATAAATAAATATCATATATGTATAAATTTAGTTGTAGAGGGTTACAATATGATTTTATTTATTTTTGTGTGGTGCTGAGGATGGAACCCAGTGCCTCACACTTGCAGGCAAGTGCTCTACCACTGAGCACAACCCCAGGACTTGGGCCAGAAATACTCCACCTGCTTAGAAATGCTTGATAATTTGGCAGAACCAATAAGTACCCTCTTAAAGGACTGTTTTAAAATAAGGAGAACATATTTCCTCCTATAGAGTCATGTTTTTAGACTACGATGGTTAATTTTATGTGTCAGCTCGACTAGCCACAGGGTGCCCAGACTCGACTGTACTTCTGAGTTTGCCTGTCCAGCCATTTCTGGAGAGGCTGTTTGCATGGGTGGCTGCAGTAAGGGGGATACTGTCCCCAATGTGGTGGGCAACATCCAGTCCATTTAGAGGGCTGGAATACAACGGCTGGAGGAAGGAGGAATGGGCCCCTTTTTTCTTTCTACCTGCCTGCTGGGGCTGGGACGTCTCATCTCATCTTCTGTGGCCGGTGAGCTAGGATTTACACCATTGGCTCCCCTTCAAACTTGGACTAAACTACATCACTGGCTTTCCTAGGTCTTCAGTTTGTAAATGGCAGTTTGTAGACTTTTCAGCCCACAATAGTGTGAACTAATTCCTCACACTAAACCTTTCTCCCTCTGTCTCTCTTTCTCTCTCCTCCTGGTTCTGTTTCTCTGGAGAATCATGACTAAGAGTTAGCAATTATTATTATTATTATTATTATTATTATTATTATTATTATTTTTAATGAAGCCTATTGGTAAAACAGTAAAAATGGCTCTGTTTAAAAATCCTGTTATATCCCTAATGTCTCAGGAGCTTTTTTTACAGCTCTAAAAATGAAATAGTTAGATAAAATGGGGAAGAATTGTTCTCAATTGTTTTAAATGACTGCAAGGCCCCATCCATTATAGCGATGTTTTTATTTTTGCTGTGCGATTTGTCAAGTCTGGAAAGGAATAAAATACATTCTTGGATACTGTGGTAAAAGAAAAAGATTACTGTATTTGTGAAACTATGATGCTCCTGACTATGAGATATACTATTGTTTTATGTACTATTAAGGAAAAAAAAAAAAAAACCCTGAGCCAGGTGCAGTGGCACACACGTATAATCCCAGCAGCTTGGGAGGCTAAGGCAGGAGGATCTTGAGTTCAAATCCAGCCTGAGCAATTTATTGAGGCCCTAAGCAACTTAGCGAGACCCTGTCTCAAAATAAAAACTAGAAAGTGCTGGGGATGTAGCTCATTGGTTAAGGGTCTGAGAGTTCAATCCCTGGTTAAACAGCAGCAGCAACAACAAAAGACCTGTCCACTAAACTCTGGCAGAATATAAAATTTGTTCTAATTTCAAAGATGTGAAATGTGAAAATAAATGTGCATTTTAGAATCAACAACAGTAATTTATCATCTCTAGCAGTTGCAGATTGTCAGGAATTCCGGCCTCTCTTATGAGGCCACGTTCAGACTTCAGCTGAGGCTTGAAGGTTTGACTGAGACTTGGAGGCATCTCACTCACAGAGCTGGTAAGTCGGTGCTGGCTCTGGCTGGGGTGATGATTCTTGGCCACATGGACCTCCCCTTGGAGCCACTTTGGTGTCTTCATGCAGGGTGACTGATTCCCCTAGAAAGAGTGTTCCAAGGGACCAAGGTAGAATATGTTACACTTTTTATGATCTATCCTTAAAAAGCACATGCTCCTGCCACGTGCACTTCTGTTCTTTTCTGTGACTCTCCCATCAAGTTGTCTCTTGACAAATTGTGATACTCTTTTTTTTTATTTTTTATTTGCTCTTTAAAGTTACACATGACAGTAGAATGTATTTTTAAAAATTTTTTTAGTTGTAGATGGACAAAGTATCTTTATTTATTTTTTATGTGGTGCTGAGGATCGAACCCAGTGTGTCATACATGTAAGGCAATTGCTCTACCATGGGCTACTTCCCCTGCCCCAGTAGAATGTATTTTGACATATCATATATACATGGAGTATAACATCCCGTTCCTGTGGTTGTACATGATGTGGAGTTACACTGGATGTGTGTTCATATATGAAGATACGGATGTTATGTCCCATTCATTCTATTGTCTTTCCTATTCCCATCCTCCCCCACTTCTCTCATTCCCCTTTGTTTAATTCAATGAATTTCTATTCTCCCCACCACCACCTTATTGTGTGTTAGCATCCGCATATCAGAGAGAGGATTCAGTCTTTAGTTTTTTGGGATTGGCTTATTTCACTTAGCATGATAGTCTCCAACTCCATCATTTACTGGCAAATGCCATAATTTCAATCTTCTTTATGACTAATATTCCACTGTGTATATATATATACACATTTTCTTTATCCATTCATCTGTTGAAGGGCACCTAGGTTGGTTCCATAGCTTACTTATTGTGAATTGAACTGCTATAAACATTGATGTGGCCATGAATTGTGACTCTCTTGAGTCCTCGTAGTCACCTATTTTGCAGTCACATGTTTTCAGCATGGACACTTTGCATGTGAGGCAAACACTTATAGGGTCTCTGTGGTAAGACAAAGCCTCATTATGCCCTAACTCAGATGGGGTTGGCTGTGAGGGACATTGAGATTTCACTGGCTTGAAAAGGGTAAAAGAAGAAGGGAAGGTTGGCCTGGATCCAGAGGAGTTACCAGTTGACTGACATGCAACATCCAAAAGCCAGTGCAAATAATTCAGAAATGACATAGTCAGGACTCCTTGTCCAAAGGGCCCTGAGGCATGGGATTACCACCGGTGACAATACTGAAAAGCTGATAAGAGGCCATCTATGGGTTCAAGAGGGCCCATCTTGTCTTGGAATCCAAGGAACTAGTTCAACCACCTGAGGGAAGTTAGTGAGTTGAGGCTTCAGCCTCCATCAAGGAAATCAAAGGCAGGAAAGTCCTGAAGAACCTCAGTTTTGCAATCGGGACAGCATGGTGGAGGTAGGAAGGTGATAAAGCTCTGTGGGTGTGTGGGTTTTGGAGTTGAGGACCTGGGACTTGCAATGGCACGAGACAGCACTCCTGGGGGTAGAGGCTGGGGCCTGGCTCGCTGCTCAGCTGCCAGGACCTGGCCTGTTCAGGTGTTCTTGGACTGAGCTAACCTGGGGAGGAAAGGCCTCACAGTCCTCGCCTAGGAGACAACGGTGAGATTCGTGCTGGACCACCCTGTCCTTGCTGCTTTTTGTTTATGCATGCTGAGCGCCACCGCCACCCCCCCTTGTGAGTTTAAGGTCAATTCCAGCTCTATTCACGTTGTGTGGCTTCACATTAGTCACTTGCTGTTATGGTGTGGATGTGATGTATTCCCCAAAAGCTCACATGTGAGACAATGCAAGAAGGTTCAGAGGAGAAATGATTGGCTTATAGTCTCAACCTAATCAGTGAATCAGTCCCTGATGGGATTAACTGAGTGGTGACTGGGGGCAGGGGGTGTGGCTGGAGGCAGTGGCTCATTGTTGGAGAGAGAAGTCTCTCTCTGCTTTCTGATCACCATATGAACTGCTTCCCTCTGCCACCCTCTCCCGCCATGATGTTCAACCTCACATTGAGGCCTGAGGAATGGAGCTGGCCTCCTATGGACTAAGACCTCTGAAACCGTGAGCCCTCAAATAAACCTTTCCTCCTGTACAGTTGTGCTGGTCGGGTCCTTTAGTCACAGAAGCGAAAAAGCTGACTACAGCATTTACTCTGAGCTATCCTCAGTTTCCTTTAGAGTAAAATGGAAATATTGTAAAATTCATAGATTGGTTGTGAGGATCAAATAAGACTAAGTAATGACAAAGTTGCGCTCAATGCAAGTTAGTCTCTCTCCAGCCATCCCTGCCACAGTGGGCATTTCACGCTGATGGTACAATTAAAGCTTATCTACTCTCCTCCCACCCCAACAAAGCTATGATGGTAATAATTTATATGTGCTCTATAGTTTCCAAAAAGGTGTCCTAGGCATATTCCATTACCTCAGCTGATTTTTGTCAACAATCCATTTAAATGATTATAGAATTTTTAAAAAATCATTTAAAAAATTCTGTTGGTATTTAATAACATTAGATATTAAGAAAAACATTTTCCTAAAATTCCCCATTGCATAGAGGCCAGGAGAAACTTGGCATATTGATGGAAAAGCCTAAACTTGACTGTTTGAGAATAGATGCATTTTTCTCAGGGAAGCCCAGAAGTAGGGCAGTAACTTCAAGTGGGAAGGCTTCAGAGTAAGATGCTATATGTCTGTTTAATAACGTAATATAGTATATTAGCAAGTTAATGAAAAACTGCACCTACATTTGGGTTTAGGTTACCTTTTGCCTAAAAATGATTGTATTAGTCGAGTTAGTGTCTTTCAGTCCAAGCAACATCCATTGAAGATTGGGAACCAAGGCAGGAAGGCGAAGCAGGCCTGAACAACTTTCCCCTCAAGGCAAGTGGACAGCTGTCATAAAGATATAGATCAGCTTTGAGCAGCACTGGTGGACTGGACCATTGCTTTGCTCCATAGGAGTGAGTGACTTAATATGAACAGCCCTGGCTTGTGCAAAGGTTTGAAGACTTGAGTGGGTGTCCTGGGTATCTTTGGGATGAAAGCAGCATCACCTTGAAGGAAATGGATGTCATGCATCTTCCATCCTGAGGAAGGAAAGAGATGGGCCTTGGTCTAGCAAAAGAAGGTGCCCCTTCTCTTTTTTGGAATCACCCTTATCAGGAAAAACCTCTGGGAACCAGGGAAATCACCTTGTGTTTGGACTGCGGCTCTCAGAGTAATCGCTGCTAGATGTCGTACGGGCTGCCTCCTGGATGTGCTGTGTTCTCTTTAGCAGAGCCTTACTTAGAGGGACTGTATTTTCTTAGATGTACCTTGAGGCATTAATGCACAGGGGTCCCGGTGGTGGTGTGGTGGTGGTGGACAGCATCAATGTCCATGCTTAAGGCCACAGTGAAACTAGGAAAGCAAAAAGAGTCTGGGATGGGTAGTCAGTGTGAGCAGAGATGCTATGCATCAAGTAAAGCAATAATCCAGAAAGAGCCTTCTGACCTGGGAACCCGGGGATTTGAGGAACCTGTCATTATTCTTCAGTGCTGCAGTTTGACTCTTTAATGTGCCCCAAAGGCACATGTGGTAAAGGTTTGGTCCCCAGCCTGTGGCACTCTTGGGGGTTGTAGAACTTTAAGAGTTGGGGCTGAGTGGGAGGAAGCAGGGTCACTGGGAGCCTGCCCTTGAAGGGGATATTGGGACAGCAGTTCCTTCCTCTGTTTCTTGTATCCTGGCTGCCACCAAGTGAGCAGATTTCTTCACCACAAGCTGCCTG
The DNA here is from genome assembly GCA_020662805.1 of Glaucomys volans. Lineage (NCBI taxonomy): Eukaryota > Metazoa > Chordata > Mammalia > Rodentia > Sciuridae > Glaucomys > Glaucomys volans. The sequence continues at coordinate 105,655 of JAJEJO010004865.1, read as the reverse complement.
TTAAGATGTACTGTCTCATCATGGACCCAGAGGCAACAGAACCAACCAACCATGGACTGAAACCTCTGAAACGATGAGCCAAAATAAACCTTTTTTCTTTATAAGTTGATATCTCAGGATTTTTGTCACAGTGATGGAAAACTGACTAACACACTCAAATTGTCACCATTATATTTGAGAGGATAACCCAATGGAAGATGTGACTTTCTAGTTTTACAGGAATATGGATAAGATTATTGTCATTAAAGAGAAACTTGCAGGTACTGGGGAGTGATATTGGCTGAATGATACAGTTACATTGTATACATGTATGAATATATAACAAAACACAATTGCCAGATTAGAGGAGTATTGTGATTTTAGTATAATACAAAATCAGTTTTTTCATTTTTTGCTTCATAGTCAATCTGCTTCCATTATGCTGTTACAATCCCATCACTATGTACAACTATAATGCACCAATAAAAATGTGGAAAGTTAAAAAAAAGAGAGAGAAACTTGCCCTTTGAAAGTTGGAGACCTCAGCAACTTAGCGAGGCCCTAAGCAACTCAGTGAGACCCTGTCTCTAAATAAAATACAAAATAGGGCTGGGGATGTGGCTCAGTGGCCAAGTGCCCCTGAGTTCAATCCCCAGTTCCAAAAAAAAAAAAAAAGAAAGTTGGAGGATTTGGGGGAATAGCCAAGTTGCAAATCCTTCAATGCCAAGTTTAGATGTCATTTCTTCGGAATACCTCCTCAGTCTCATGCCTGAGTTCATTGTTTTTCTTAGTGTTTCATTAGTCCTCTGGGTGCTATTGTTCAAATAAATAAACAATATTAACAACTAACATTTATTGAGCACTTACCTTGTGCCAAATAGTGAATTAAGTGCTTTACGTGGATTATTTCGTTGAGTACTCTGATTTCCCCATTTTTTTTTTGGTTGAGGACACTCTAAAACTTATAGAAATTATGGTTTTCCTCAAGACCTATAGCAAGACAATCATAGGACCAGGATTTGAACCCAGGTGTCTGGCCCAGAGCCATGTATGTAGGAGTTAGAATGTCTTTCCTCTTACTGTCCACCTAAGATATGATCTTCCTTAGGATAGTCTCTGCCTTTTGTCTCTGTATCCTTATGATTTTGTACAGTGTTAGGCACACAGTGTTTGGCAAATGTTTATGGAAAGATAAATGAAAGATAGAACCAAAGGGACAAAAATGTTGCACAACACACTGAAGAATAGTTGTTTAAAAAAATTATTTAGTTGTAGATGGACACATATCTTTCTTTCTTTCTTTTTATGTGGTGCTAAGGATTGAACCCAGTACCTTGCATGTTCAAGGTAAGCACTCTACCACTGAGCTACAGCCCCAGCCCAGGAATAGTCTTTTTTAATGAATAATATAAAGTATTCAAATCTGCTCTTGGCACATAATAACCACTCAATACCTGTTATCCATTATTATCATCATTGAACATTGAAGTATATTTATTAAGAAGAACAATTATTCTTGCACAGGCATGCATAAAATACCTTCGTTTTCTCCCCAAATTCCTTTATGCATATTTTCATATGATTTTAGAAAGAGGTAAGCATTTTGTTTCTGTGTAATATTGTCATTGTATAGTAGTTGAATATCATTTTTGATGAAGTTTTCCCTTGAAATTTGAGCTGCACTTGCTTGAAACATGAATAGTTAAGTAAGAAGTAGGCTGCTGAAGGTTCAATTTAAGCAATCGGCAGTGTAACAATGTAAGAATACAGATGCCACTAAATGTAAAATGGTTTCCTATCAAATACATCTAGCCACCACAGCCTGAGGACAAAACACAATTGCCAGATTAGAGGAGTATTGTGATTTTAGTATAATACAAAATCAGTTTTTTCATTTTTTTGCTTCATAGCCAATCTGCTTCCATTATGCTGTTACAAAAGTATCTAAATTGATTGCACATAGAATTTTTTGTAAATATAAAATGTACCATAGTGCCCATCTATGCTTTTGAAATATTCTGCGCTGCATGTCTTTGGGGAGATAAATCAAGTAAATTACTGTCATATTATTATTGTTGTTATATTTACACTTTACCCACGAGTGTCAGAGTTTACTAGCTAAGCTGCACATTCTATAACCATTTTCTTTCCTCCTTAAGAACAGAGTTCTGTGCTTATATGGAGATAGTACACCCAGCTAAAGAAGTTACTCTCTTGTAACTAGTGTAGATATGATTATATGTTACAATTCTGCTCAAAAAGGTAAACATGGAAGTGTTGTGAGTTATTTCTGGAAAATCTCCTTAAGAAAGTGACTAGACCCTTTTCTCCTGTCTTCCTGTTGCCTGAAACATATATATATATAATTGCTGGAGCTCTCACAGCCATTTTTGGCAACTTTGGAAATGGAAACCATGAATGGCAAAACAACAATGCAGAAAGATCCAGAATCTCTAATATTACGGAGCCTTCACATTACCAATATCTGGCCTCTTGTTCTGTAAAAGAAGCATAAACTTTGATCTTATTTCCACTGTTATATTGTTTTATTATTATATGCAGCAAAATCCAATCCTAGTAAACCAAAAAAGTAATAGAAACTCTTCAAGAAAACTTTGTATTTCTATCAGCATATTAAGGTACAGCTATTGTATGGTGCTTTAGATCTGTTCATTTTTAGCTTCCTTGCTCTATCTTCTCTCCTTCAATCATCTTTCAGCTTCCTTTGAAGTTGTTGGCTATTTAATGCTTATTTCTATATTCCTCTTTTCAGTATCTCTGTAAGGATCTTATATGTGTCTCAGTTCTGTCTCTCATTTCTGAAATCCACATGAGAGCCCAGGGTAAAATCACAGTTACATTGATGAACACAAGTTTCCTGTTAATGCAACGGGTAGAAACTTGTGGACCCAACGGCTCTAAGTGATTTTTTATTTACTATGATTTGTGGGGACTAATTTTTAGACAGTATTTTTTTTTCCGTTTTCTTTTTTGGTTGTCACAATCTTCTTTTTTCTCTTTATTAGAACTTTGTGGTCATACATGATAGTTTGGTTCTTCCCAACATACTCATACATGCATGGAGCTGGAGTTCAGTTCATGATCCCCTTTTCCTTTCTAGACAGTGTTTCTGTGATGATAGATTAGCAAACAGTAGAACACAGGAGGTCTTGATTTCAGCGAAGCATCTGATAGTCTCTGATGAGAAGAACTGAATACAAAGAACTTCAGTCAAGGAGTCCTGAGATTTCACTCTCAGTTCAGGCACTTGAAGCTATAAGATGTAAGAAATGAATTAAAAAAAAAAAAAAAGATGTAAGAAATGGTATCAAAAGTCCTTGATTCTCACTTTCCTTATTTGTAAAATAGGTTGTGATAAAGATTAACAAACAAATGCACAAGTTAAAAAAACCATGCAAACATATTTTTTTTTTTGACTCTAAAGTACTTTGCAAATATAAGGCAGTTTTGGCCAATGTGAAAAAAATCTAGATCCAGATTTAATGTTGCTGAGCCTCCGTTTTCTTACCTGTAAGTTGAGAGTAGTAATAAGCTATTGTGAGAGTCAAAGGAAGTGATGTATGTTAAGACTTCACAACAGTACCTTATGCTCAAAAAGTGAAAAATATTAGGGTTGGGGTCATGGCTCAGTGGTGGAGGGCTTGCCTAGCATGTGTGAGGCACTGGGTTCAATCCTCAGCACCGCATTAGAATAAATAAATAAATAAATAAATAAATAAATAAATAAAATGGGTATTGTGTCCATCTACAACTAAAAAAATCTTAAAAGAATGAAAATTTTAGTGTTACTATGTTGTTACTATTATTATTACTTTCTTGGAAATCAGTGGTATCTTGCTGCCATTTTAAGGAGATAAGTGGATGGGTAGTTGAACCATAATATTAAAAGAATATCCATTACTAGCTTGACATCAATGTAAAGGAATATATTGGGTAGAACACTACAGGCTCAGCCAAAGGCTGAAGGGCCATGCATAAGGATAAAACTTGCTTATTATATTTGATGATATCACAGAGTTGGGAAGAATGGAGCCATAAATGCAATGTAGTAGAAATGGCATGGGGTTTGAAGACTGAAGAGTTGACTTTGAGTCCCAAAAGTCAACCACATGAGCATTCGTCTTATCTGTAAAATGATAATAACACTAGCAAAATGCCAGATAGATACTTTATATGAATACACGTTTTTAAAGATCTCACATAACTATGTCTGATTCTGAAATACGGTGTTGGGCTTGCTTATTTACCACCTAAATAATCTCAGTAAGGAGTGATAATATAAGCATTGCTCAATAATTGCTCAACAGCTTCAAAGTTATGCAACTATTGAAAATTCCTTTAAAAACTAGGAATTAAAATTTTTTTTTTGGATACCAGGGATTGAATCCAGAGGCACTTAACCGCTGAGCTATTCCCCAGCCCTTTTTATTTTTAATTTTGAGACAGGGTCTCGCTAAGTTGCTTAGGGTCTTGCTAAATTGCTGAGGCTGGCTTTGAACTCGCCATCTTCCTGCCACAGCCTCCCAAGCCGCTGGGAGTACAGGCATGTGCCCAGCAAGGGAATTAGAATTATTTATTAGAATTTTATATACAAAAATATGCCCTTACTAAGATTTCAAACTCTTGTACTCAAATTTGCATAAAATACAAGCAAATGAATGGACTTAGGCGGCTATTCAGGAGAAGGGCTGCATTTTGGGGATTATGGAGCTGGCCTGAATCAGGGAAAAATCGAGAGAATTGGAAAAATATGAGAATAGCAATTTGACCAAAACCTGGCTGTTGTTTCTTAAACAACCAGTCAGGACTGTGAAGCTATCCTGGTACTTGTCATTTTCATGTTTGCTATTCCGACTGTAAGAAGGTTCTATCTGCGGGTATCTGCCAACGCTGGCTCTATGGAATGCGTTTTTCCAGCCTCACCTGACTTGGGAAGCCTTGGGGTTTTATGACCTTGCCATGGCTGTTGCAGTAAGGACTCTGTGGGCCCATGCCCTTCTCTTATCTGGGGCTAAGGCTCAGTCTCTGGCCCCTTTACCACTTCCAGATTTGTATGCAATGCAATGCCATAAGGGATATTGTTTCCCTCAGTGGCAGCTGAAGGGGTTCCAGCCTGGGCATTCAGGGGAATAAACTCATAGAACAAACTTTGATCAGTGAGAAATGGGAGTCCAGATGGAGCTAGCAGACATGTTCCCTCTCTCTTTTACTTCCAGTTGTTCTGAGTTGTGTTTTTTCCATATAACCTATCCAGGCACATTCTGCATGGCCAGGTGGGAGTACTGGTCAAGTCAAGGCTTGTTGTGGAATAACAACAGCATGGTTGATGCATTATCTTGCATTTGCTTCTTATCCTCCTCTGCTTCAAAGCTACTTTTGCCTTCATTCTTGTTGTTCAGGGATTGAACTTGTCAATAAAGTCTTGCCTTAGAGTCATCTTTTAAAGGAACTCAGACTAAGACACTAACTATAGTATGAGCTGAGTGAGACTCTGAAATCATTCCTATCTTCTAGAAGTTTATGACTCAGGGGAAGGGACAGATCAGTAAAGCACAAACTAAAAACAAAGCCAGACATGATGACGTTGCACCATCTCAACTTTGAGATCCTCCAAACCTTGAATGTTGTCTGTAGTTGTAGTGATGTATTTCTGTGCTAATTCTTGGAAATACCTGATTTGCTTGGAACTTTGCAGAAGCTTGGAACTTTGAGATTTATTTAAGTTCTCACCTTGTGTGCAGGCCAGCATTTTCCTGAGGGCTTCATAACATATTTTTTAGCATGTTCATGTTTCCGTAGGCATTTTGTTTTGGAGAATACACCATTCAGTTTTTCTTTAATAATAGCATTTTATCATAGTTCTCTTCTCCTAAAATCAAATTACAGTCAGATTTTTTTTCCCTGCTTCTCTCTGAGTCAGGTAATTGAGTGTAATGATGTTGTTTATCCATAGATACTGCCTAGACCAATTATGTCCTCTTTTTGAAATAATTTAGTGGAACTTGCAGCCTAACTTGCTACCTATATGGTACTGTAATGGGACTGTTGGACCTAGACCTTAATATTTTTGCACATGATTATTTATTCTGGGTAGAGGGAATTTCTGTAATTGGACCTTTGGTCAGAAGGTAGTAAAATCTGGGGTGAGGAGTGGTCTTTAGTTCTCTGATTGGGCCTCAGTTGACTTTTTCCTGAGTGTGTACCTCTAGACTGAATTTGAATTTAGCAAGTGCTTCTTTATTATTTCCCTCCTTCAGGTGGGACAGGATGATTAGAGTCAGCTGGAGTGGGTGTTTCTTTTCTCCCAGGTCAGTTAGTATCTGATAAAACCCCAGCAGACTATGTTCTGATTGGTTTCTCCTGAGGACAGATATTGTTAGGGAACAGAAAGTTCTGGCATAGTTAAAAATGCTTCCTTCAGAGGATGTGGGGAAAAAGGTACACTCATACATTGCTGGTGGGAATGCAAAATGGTGCACAAACTATGGAAAGCAGTATGGAGATTCCTCAGAAAACTCAGAGTGGAATCACCATTTGACCCAGTTATTGCACTCCTCGGTTTATACCCAAAGGACTTAAAACATATTACAGTGGCACAGCCACATCATTGTTTATAGCAGCTCAATTCACAATAGCCAAAATATGGAACCAACCTAGATGCTCTTCAACAGATGAATGGATAAAAAAAATGTGGTGTGTGTGTGTGTATACATGTATATGTTGGAATATTACTCAGTTTTAAAGAAGAATGAAATTATGGCATTTGTTGGTAAATGGATAGAGTTAGAGAATATCATGCTAAGTGAAATGAGCCAACCCCCCCAAAATCAAAGTCCAAATGTTTTTTTCTGATATGCAGATGCTAATTCACAATGGTTGAGGGTAGGGAAGAATAGAGTTACTTTATGTTAAGTAGAGGGGAATGAAGGGAGGGGAAGAGGTATGGGGTTAGGAATGATAGTCGAATGAAACAGACATTATTACCTCATGTACATATATGACTGCATGACTGATATGATCCTACAATATGTATAATCAGAAAAATGAGAGATTAAACTCCATTTATGTATGATCTATCAAAATGTATAAATGCATTCTACTGTCATGTACAACAAATTAGAACAAATAAAAAAATTAATTAGAAAAAATGGTTCCCTCCCTACCCACCCCCCACACCCCTTCTAGAAGCACTAAGGGATTTTTCTCCATTATTCACTCTTAGAAGTGGGTAGAGCTCAAGGAGGTAAAACCCACAGAAGTGTTCCCTGTTCCCACCAGTGTCTGAGTCCCACTGGAGTTTAAAAAAAAATTTTTGGTTTTAATTAGTTATGCATGACAGTAGAATACACTTGGATACAAGTATAATTTCTCATGGTTATACATAATGTAGAATTCCACTGGTTGTATAGTTGTATATGTACACAGGGTAATAATGTCTATTCATTCTACTATCCTTCCTATCGTCATACCTGCTCCCCTCCCTTCACTCCCCCGCTGGAGTTTTTGTTCATCAGACTTGTCTACACTGAACCTCCAGCAATTTTTCAATTACAGTTCAGGGTTTCCTACCCCATGATGGTTTCCAGGTAATTTTCTGTTCATCAACTTCTTCTCTAATAAGTTATGATTTTCTATCTTTGTCTGTCTCTACAATGTTGGGGACAGCAGTTTGCCTTGTGACCTCATTTCTCTTGTGGACCTAAGAAAAATTGTTGATTTTTCAATGTGTTCAGTTTTTTTACTTGTTAGGGCAAAGTGACCATTTCTAAACTACATCCAGATGCTGGACTAGAAATCGGAAGTCCAAGACTTCTTTTTTGGAAGATTTGAAATTATAAATTTATTCTTAAAAAGGTTTCAGGACTAACCTGATTATCCATTTATTCTGGGCTGAGTTTTGGTAGTTTATGACTATTGAGGAATTGGTCTATTTCTTCTTCTTGTTGAATATATATGCATAGAGTTGTGTGTAGTATTTTCTTATCCTTTCAAAGGCTGGAGGATCTGTAGTGATATCCCCTGTTCCATTCCTGTTATTGGTAATATTTCTCTCATCATTTCTGTCAGTCTTGCTAGAAGTTTATCAATTTTATTGATTTTTTTCAAAGAACCAACTTCTTATTTTGTTGATTTTTCTATATTGCTTTCCTGTTTTTTTTTTATTTCATTGATTTCTGCTCTTTTATTATTTCCTTTCTTCAGCTAGCTTAGAGTTTATTTTGCTCTTGAGGTAGGAAATTGATTTATTAACCTGAGGCCTTTGTTTGTTTGTTTGTTTCTTTTCTTTTTTTTTTTTTTTTTGAGACAGGGATCTCGCTAAGTGGCCCAGGCTGGCCTCAAACTTGGCAATCCTCTCACCTCAGTCTACTGGAAAGCTGGGATTACAGGCATGTGCCTCCTGGCCCAGCTTTAACCTAAGCATTTGAATGCTTTCAATTTCTTGGCATTGCTTTAATTGCATCTCACATATTTTGATATGTTGTAATTTCAGTAGAATTTAAAAATTTCATTTGAAACTCTGTTTTGTATGAGTTAGTTAGGTTTTCCTTGTTGTGAATACCTGACAAGAACAATTTAGAGAAGGAAAAATTTATTGTGGCTCATAGTTTTAGAGGTTTAGTCCATAGACAGGCAAGTCCATTGCTCTGGGCCCAAGCTTAGGCAGAACATCATGGTGGGATGGTACTCCACTCAGAGCAGCCACAAAGCAGAGAATGTAGAAAGGGGCAGCAGGGACGATGAACCCTTCCAGGGCATAACCCCAGTGACCTACCTACTCCAGCAATGCCCCACCTGCCGCAGTTACCATCCAATTAGTCCAAACAAGGATGGACTGATTAGGTTACAGGTCTCATAATCTAAGCATTTCACCTCTGAATATTCCCACATTAATCCAGGAGCTTTTGGGGGAACACCTTGTATCCAAACCATAACATATTTAAAAGTGTCTTGTTTAATTTCCAAGTGTTTAGAATTTTTCTCTTATTTTTGTTGTGATTTCTGATTTGATTCCATTATGTAAGCACAAAAAACAAAATGGGAACAGACCTCAAACGGATCAGCAAGCTGATCTGGAATGGCACGTGGCACATTTTCAGGGGAGAGAGTGGGCACTGATTACAAGAGGGGTCTGCTTTTTATAGGTCTTAATGAGGGTTAATCATAGCAGAATGTTTAGTGTGACTTAGTCATCAGAGACTTGGGCAGTCAGGAACTAGTTGAGCAGGTTAAAAATCTAACTCAGGAAAACAGTTGTAAAAACTTGAAACTCATTGTTACTGGGATTAAAATTTAGAGCCCAGAGCCCATTTGTTTGTCTTTCCCTCCAGGACTCAGTGTTACTGGGAAGGATAAAAGCCCAGAGATTGCTGCTCATTATACTCATTGCTTATCTTCTTCCTCCAGGATCCACTGTTTCCCAGAGCTTCACTATTTGCTTTTTTCCTTCTAGGACTCATCGGGCAATGGGAAAGGGTGAAAGTTCAGGGCCCAGTGCTCAGTATCTTCCTCCTCCCTTCAGAATACACTGTCACTGAGAAGGGATGAATGTTTGCCTTTTTTCCCCCTCCCTTCTCCTGGGTCACCCTCTCCTCCTTTCTTTCTGGGGGTTGTACTGGGGGATGTTATTTTTCATATCCTTCAATACTCTGATTTTAACTTTTAAAAATTGTTGAGCTTCTGTGGCTTAAGAGGTGGTCTATCTTGGGCGAATGTTCCATGGGCACTTGAAAGAGTGTGCATTTTGCTGTCTCGGGGTAGACAGTGTTATATGTCAATTAGACTCTGTTGGTTAATCATATTGTTCAGGTATTCTATACCCTGGATGATTTTCTACCTAATAGTTTTATTAGTTGCCATTTAAAAAAAAATCCTCAAGTTTTGAAGAGGCTGTTTGGAAGAAACATCATCCCCAAATAAGATTTCAATTGATGTTCTATTTCAAAACAACATGTGCCTCTCTGTTACTTCCAAATTAAGGCCAGAACCAAACAATAGGCACTCCCCTTTTGCTAACAACCCAAATCGTTTTCTAAACCATTCATCTTGAAGGCAACAGACTCATCTTCCAACCTGACATATTTACAGGATATTACTTTCTCCCCACATATTTACATAGTCTGCTGGTTTCCCCCATACTGCCAAATGTCTTCTGAAACAATAAGCTGTAAGGGGTAAGAAAATACGTTGATACCCGATGTGTGGCACAACAGAGAGTTATGATAAGAAATGATCCCAATTATTAAAAATTCAGGCTGCTCTCTTCATAGCTTTATGTGAGTACTAAGGCCCAAGGTCATTTGACTTTGCCAGATCCTCTGCACTTTGTTCTATCTCTTATATGTCAGTATTTAAAACTGTCTCTTCAAACTATCTAGATATCTACATGGAAGTGCTGAATAAACAGTGCCTAATGATCTGGATCCATTCAGTAAGTCTCCTGGGCTAAAAAGCCCTGGGAATTCTTAGTTGGAGAGTTCTTTGTTATTGCACACATTGTACATATCTCCTATGGATTCTTCATTCTAAATATCTTTCAAATTCCTCACTTCTTTTTCATATCTGCTGTCACTAGCTTGGTTTAGGCCCTCATTGAGACTTTCCTGGACAATTCCAATAATGTGTGAACTAATCTCCCTCTGCTTTAATTCATTTTCCATGTTATTGCTGTCAGAATGATCTTTCTAACTTTAAACAAAAGCATATCTTTCTCCTGCTTGAAGTTCTTTCCTAGGTCTCCCTGTAGGTACTAAGGTCAAATTCATGCTACAAATCAGCCCACACAATTTTGCCTACCTTTTGACATCATTAGCAGTATCTCTCCTCTTGTGCTTGTTGACAGTCACTTGACTCAAAATTATAAGTTAATACTGCTTAATACCCTATGGTTTTGCAAATATTATCCCTTCTATCTTATGTGTATTTTCTACTCATCCTTCAAGACTCGGTCCTTCAGGACCTTGATGATGCCTTTCTAGGTAGGATTAATTGCCCCTCCTATGTTCCACACCATCTTTTGTATGTTATCCCTGTGAGATGCAGTATTGCATTGTGATTTAAGCACATAGGCTCTGGAGCTGGAGAATGCAGGTTTAAATTGACCTTTCTGGTATTACAACCTGTGCAACCTCTGGGAAGTTTCTTAGCTTTTTAAATGTCTGTTTCACTGATTGAAATGTGATTGCCTTGTCTTTTCATTGAAGAGACACATATAAAGTACTTACAACGATGCCTAAATCAAGGTGAACGCTCAGTGCTTATCAGTTGTTCCCAATGACTTATTTTATTTTCAGTTTGCTGTTGCTTAAGATTCTAAATTTTTAAGGGAATGGTCCTTGTCTTTGTTATCTCAGCATTTAGTGCAATGGAGGCAGTGAATGTTCTCTGAATGTGTGAGCCAAGTATCAGCACCATATGTAAGGCTCTATTAGACTTAGAGGTACTTACCTATTCCCCACTTCTTTCTGACACATTTAGTTCATACTAGAACAAGCTAGCAGTGTGCATAGCAAGTCTTCAAACAATTATAGTAAATGACAGGACATATCTGTATGAGAGATGGCATTATGTATTTCTGAAGCAAGTTTTCTAAACTTAGAGAACGTTTCTAAATTTGCAAGACTTGTGTTGTTTGGGTGATTTTTATTACAAAATAAGCACTGTCCTTGCTTGTTGATATTGGGCATCTTTTATATTGTTCATCTCTAATTTCGAATTACCACAAAATTCATTTGTTGCTCATGTTATTAACTTAGTAGAAAATTCTGTTTCCTCTTCTTTGAATCTATCATATATCTTTGTATTTTAAATAATGTTTCAAAAAGCACATCATATGTCCAACAGACTAATAACAAACAAGCTCTTGCCATCTGCACTGCATATCCCTGAGAAAGAGCTGCTAAATGCATGCTCATTTTAGAGCAACATCAGCTGGCAAATACACAAAACATTCATCATCCTCCATTTCTAGATTAATATGTTTTTATTTAATAAGTGTGTCATCATTTTCAGACTGACCACATTGTGTAGCAGTCTATAATCTTCTGGATGTCTATGAAAATTAGGTTTGAGTATGAATGATAGAAACTAACAGTGCTTTAAATAAGTTAAGGTTTTATTTCTCTTATGTAAACACAGGCAGTCAAGGTCTGGAAAGGCAGTTCAATCATCAGAGAGCAAGTGCTCCATCTTGCTGCCCTATCATTCTTAACATGTAGGTTTAACTCCTACCTTAAAAAGGCTGCTCCAGCTCCGGCATTCCTCTCTGCAGTCTAGCTAGCAGGAAAGAGGAAAGGGAAAAGAGCCTTTGGCTGCTATTTAAGGACACTTCTGGGAAGTTGCACATACTTTTCCATTCATCAGAAGTTGATGCACCTAGTTGAAAGGAAGATTTGGAAATGTAGTCTTTGCCTGGGCAGCCATGTGCTCAACTAAAAATTGGGGGCTCTGTTTCTGCACAGGAGTGGGAATATGAGAAAGAATGTGTATTAGAAGACTACTGCCAGTCTGTGCTCCTTTGTCTGTCAATTATTTGACTCTAGTCAATCAGGTTTAAGACTGAAAAAAGAGTTGGTAGAATGGCCCTATTGATGTAAAAAATATATGTTTCTGAAGGATCAAAATCAGGATATTAGCTAATGTGAAACTCTTTTTAAATTTTAAAATCTATGTAATTTATGAATTAATTTCAAAATACTAAAGATTATTAATGTTGTTGTAAATATCTTTCTCAAATAATAGTAAAAAACAGTGGCGTTTAACATCAGAGTACGGGCAACAAAAGACAAAATGGACAAATTGGATTCTATCAAAATTATGAATTTTTGTTTGTTAAACAGCACTATGAATGGAATGAAAAGGCAAGCCAGGAAAGGAAGAAAGACATTTGTGTATCATATATCAGAGAAGGGATCAAGATCAAGAGTATTTATAGGACAACTACAACTCATCAACCCCAAAATCAAACTACATGATTTAAAAAATGGACATGGTGGAGCTAGGGTTGTGACTCAGTAGTAGAGCACTTTCCTAGCATGTGTGAGACATTGGGTTCCATTCTCATTACCATATATAAAGAAATAAAAAGGTCCATCAACACCCAAGGAAAAAAATGGAAATCGGATTCAAATAGACATTCTTGAAAAAAAATATACAGATGATCAATAAACACAGGAAAATAACCTCAACATCACTAATCATTAAAGAAATGGAAATCAAAAACCACAGGAGCTACCACTTTATATCCATTAGGATGACATTACCAAAACAACAACAAAAACAGTAAATGTAGGTTGTTGAGGATGTGGAGAAACTGGATCCCTTGTAAACTGCTGCTGGGAATGTGAAGAGGGACCGCTACTATGGAAACTGGTATGACAGTTTCTTAAAAAATTAAAATTAGAATCATCATATGAGGACTGGGGCATGTAGCTTAGTGGTGGAGCTCTTGTCTAGCACAGGTGAGATCCTGGGATCAAACCTCAGTAACACACACACACACACATACACAAAAACCCAGTACTGTATGATTGAGCAATTTTACTTTTCAGCATATACTCCAAAGCTCTGACATAAATGGATACCTGTATACTCATGTTCATAGCACTATTTACAATAGCCAAAATGTGGAAGCAACCCCATGTATCTATCAATAAATGAATAGATAAAGAAAATACTGTGTACACATTCAATGGAATATCATTCAATTTTGGAAAGAGGAAAATTCTGTTATGTAGCATAAATAGATGAGCCTTGATGACCTTATGCTAAGTGAATAAGCCAGACTCAAAAAGACAAATTCTATATGATTTCACTTACAGGAGGTACCCAGAGGAATAAATCCATAAAGATGAAAAGTAGAATGGGGTTGCCAAGGTGTGGGAGAGGGGGGGAATAAGGAGTTATTGTTTAATTGGTATCATTTTGTTCTAGAGGTGGATGGTGGTGATTGCTTCATAACAATGTGAATGTACTTAATACCACTGAACTATATACTTAAAATGGTTAAAATGGTAAATTTTATGTCACATATATTTTAGAATAAAAATGGTTAAAATATTCTGCAGAGCATTTTTGTATACACTTGCCTTTATATACTCAGAAACCAATTTATATACTTTATATACTTAAAAATTCAAATTCGAGAGGTTTTTTGCTCAACAATTTTGTTATTTTGAAATTCTGTTTTTTATTTATTTATTTATTTTTTGGCTCAATGTACACAAATAGAATACAACTATCGTTTTTCTGGTTGTATACAAAGTAGAATCATACCATTTGCATATTCATACATATACATAGGATAATGATGTTGGTCACATTCCATTGTTTTTCCTTCCCCATCCTCCTCCCCTTACTTTCCTCTATACAACCCATCCTTCCTCCATTCTTCGCCTACTTCCCCCCACCCCTGTTATGTGTCATCAACTACTCATCAGAGAAATCATTCGGCCTTTGGATTTTTGGGATTGGCTTATTTCACTTAACATGATACTCTCCAACTCCATCCATTTATCTGCAAATGTCATAATTTTATTATTTTATGGCTGAATAATATTCCATTGTGTATATATACCACAGTTTCTTTATCTATTCATCTATTGAAGGGCATATAGGTTGGGTCCACAATCTTGCTATAGTGACTGGGCTGCTATAAACATTGATGTGGCTGCATCACTGTAATATGCTGATTTTGTCTTTTGGGTATAGGCCAAGAAGTGGGATAGCTGGGTCAAATGGTGGTTCCATCCTGAGTTTTCTAAGGAACCTCCATACTGCTTTCCAGACTGGCTGCACCAATTTGCAACCCCACCAGCAATGTATGAATGTATCTTTTTCCCCACATCCTCACCAATACCTATTGTTGCTTGTATTCTTAATAATAGATATTCTAATTGGGGTGAGATGGTATCTTAGGGTAGTTTTGATTTACATTTCTCTTATTACTAGAGATGTTGAACATTTTTTCATATATCTGTTGATTGCTTGTAGATCCTCTTCTGTGAATTATCTGCTCATTTCCTTAGCCCATTTATTGATAGAGTTATTTGTAGTCTTGCTGTAAGGCTTTTTGAGCTCATTATAAATTCTGGAGATTAGTGCTCTATCTGAAGTGTATGTGGCAAAGATTTTCCCTCATTCTGTAAGCTTTCTCTTCACATTGATGATTGTTTCCTGTGCTGAGAAAAAGTTTTTTAGTTTGAATCTGTCCCAATTATTGATTCCTTCTTTCATTTCTTGTGCTTTGGGGGTTATGTTGAGGAAGTCTGGATCTAGTCTGATATGATGAAAATTTGGACCTACTTTTTCTTCTATTAGGTGCAGGGTCTCTAGTCTAATTCCTAGGTCCTTGATCCATTTTGAGTTGTTTTGTGCAGGGTGAGAGATAGGGGTTTAGTTTCATTTTGCTGCATATGGATTTACAGTTTTCTCAGCACCATTTGTTGAAGAGGCTATCTTTTCTCCATTGTATGTTTTTGGCTTCTTTGTAAGTATGAGATAACTGTATTTCTGTGGGTTTGTCTGTGTGTCCTCTATTCTGTACCATTGGTCTACCTGCCTCTTTTGGTGCCAATACCATGCTGTTTTTGTTACTATTGCTCTGTAGTATAGTTGAAGATCTGGTATTGTGATACTACCTGCTTCGCTCTTCCTGTTAAGGATTGCTTTAGCTATTCTGGGTCTCTTATTCTTCCAAATGAATTTCATAATTGCTTTCTCTATTCCTGTGAGGTATGTCATTGGGATTTTAATTGGAATCACATTGAATTTGTATACCGCTTTTGGTAGTATGGGCATTTTGATAATATTAATTCTGCCTATCCAAGAACATAGATCTTTCCATCTTTTGAGGTTTTCTTTAATTTCTTTCTTTGGGGTTCTGTAGTTCTCATTATAGAGATCTTTCACTTCTTTTGTTAAATTGACTCCCAGGTATTTTTTTTTTTTTGAGGCTATTGTGAATGGGGTAGTTTTCCTAATTTCTCTTTTAGAGGATTCATCACTTATGAATAAGAATGCATTAGATTTATGAGTGTTAATTTTATATCCTGCTACATTGCTGAATTCATTTATGAGTTACAGAAGTTTTCTGGTTGAATTTTTTGGCTTCTGTAAATATAGAATCATATCATCTGCAAATAGTGATAGTTTAAGTTCTTCTTTTCCTATTCGTATCCCTTTTATTTCTTTAGTCTGTCTAATTGCTCTGACTAGAATTTCAAGGATGATGTTGAACAGAAGCAGTGAAAGAGGGCATCCCAGCCTAATTTCAGTTTTTAGAGGTAATGTTTTCAGTTTTTCTCCATTTAGAATGATGTTGGTCGTGGGCTTAGCATAGATAGCCTTTATGATGTTGAGGTATGTTCCTTCTATCCCTATTTTTTCTAAAGTTTTGAGCATGAAGGGGTGCTGTATTTTATCAAATGCTTTTCTGCATCTACTGAAATAATCATGTGATTCTTAACTTTGAGTCTGTTGATGTGGTGGTGAATTACATTTATAGATTTCCAGATGTTGAACCAACCTTGCATCCCTGGGATGAAACCCACTTGATCATGGTGCACTATCTTTTTGATATGTTTTTGTATGCAATTTGCTAAAATTTTGTTAAGAATTTTTGCGTCTATGTTCATTAGGGATATTGGTCTGAAATTTTCTTTCCTCGATGTGTTTTTGTCTGGTTTTGGTATCAGGGTGATATTGGCTTCATAGAATGAGTTTGGAAGGGTTCCCTCCTCTTCTATTTCATGGAATACTTTGAGGAGTATTGGAATGAATTCTTCTTTAAAGGTGTTGTAGAACTCAGCTGAGAATTCATCTGGCCCTGGACTTTTCTTGGTAGGTAGGCTCTTGATGACTTCTTCTATTTCATTGATTGAAACTGGTCTATTTAAATTGTGTATGTCCTCTAGATTCAGTTTGGGTGGATCATATGTCTCTAGCAACCTTTCAATGTCTTCAAGCTTTTCTATTTTGTTGGAGTAAAGATTTTCAAAATTGTTTCTAATTATGTTTTGTATCTCAGTAGTGTCCATCGTGATAGTTCCTTTTTCATTTCGAATTTTAGTAATTTGAATTCTCTTCTTCTCTTTGTTAGTGTGGCTAAGGGTTTATCAATTTTGTCTATTTTTTGAAAGAACCAACTTTTTGTTTTGTCAATTTTTTTTAATAGTTTCTTTTGTTTCAATTTCATTGATTTCAGCTCTGATTTTAATTATTTTCTGTCTCTACTACTTTTGGTGTTAATCTGTTCTTTTTCTAGGGCTTTGAGCTGTAATGGGAGGTCATTTATTTGTTGACTTTTCATTCTTTTTTTGAACACGCTCCATGCAATGAATTCTCCTCTTAGTACTGCTTTCATCATGTCCTAAAGATTTTGATATGTTGTATCGTTCTCGTTTACCTCTATGAATTTTTAAATTTCCCCCCTGATGTCTTCTGTTATCCATGCATAGTACAATAGTGTATTATTTAGTCTCCAAGTGTTGGAGTAGTTTCTGTTTTGTGTTTTACTATTGATTCCTAATTTCATTCCATTATAATCTGATAGAATGCAAGGTAGTATCTCTATCTCTTTGTATTTGCTCAGAGTAGCTTTGTGGCATAACATATGGTCAATTTTAGAGAAGGAACCATGTGCTGCTGAAAAGAAAGTGTATTCACTTGTTAATGGATGGAATATTCTATATATGTCTGTTAAATCTAAATTATTGTGTTATTGAGATCTATGGTTTCTTTGTTCAATTTTTGTTTGGAAGATCTGTCCAGTAGTGAGAGAGGTGTATTAAAGTCACCTAGTATTATTGTATTTTGGTCAATTTGGTTCCTGGAATTGAGGAGGATTTGTTTAACATACATGGATGCACTACTGTTTGGGGCATAAATATTTATGATTGTTATGTCTTGCTGATTTATGCTTCCCTTGAGCAGTGCGAAATGACATTCTTTATCCCTTCTGACTAGCTTTGGCTTGAAGTCTGCTTTATCTGAAATGAGAATGGAAACCCCTGCTTTTTTAGTGAGTCCGTGTGCATGGTATGTTTTTCCTATCCTTTCACTTTTAGTCTGTGGATGTCCTTTTCTATGAGATGAATCTCTTGAAGGCAGCATATTGTTGGGTCTTTCTCTTTAATCCAATCTGCCAGTCTATGTCTTTTGATTGATGCTTACATTCAGGGTTATTATTGAGATATGACTTGTATTCCCTGTCATTTTGGCTTTTAACTTGGTTTTTCCTTTGATTGGCTATTTCTTTAGGGTAATTCCTCCCCTTGCTGACTTACATTGTTGTTTTTCATTTCTTCTTCATGGAATATTTTGCTGAGAATGTTCTGTAGTGCAGGCTTTCTATTTGTGAATCCTTTTAGCTGTTGTTTATCATGGAAGGATTTTATCTTGTCATCAAATCTGAAGGTAAGTTTTGCTGGGTATAAGATTCTTGGTTGGCATCCATTTCTTTCAGAGTTTGAAATATGCTGTTCCAGGCCCTTCTTGCTTTTAGGGTCTGGACTGAGAAATCTGCTGATATCTGTATTGGTTTCCCCCTCTATGTAATCTGATGCTTTTCTCTCACAGTCTTTAAAATTCTATTTTTATTTTGTATGTTAGGTATTTTCATCTTAATGTGCCTTGGTGTGGATCTGTTGTAATTTTGTGCATTTGGTGTCCTGTAAGCCTCTTGTATTTGATTTTCCATCTCATTCATCAGATTTGGGAAATTTTCTGATATTATTCCATTGAACAGATTGTACATTCCTTTGGTTTGTATCTCTGTGCCATCCTCACTCCCAATAATTCTTAAATTTGGTCTTTTCATGATGTCCATAGTTCTTGGAGGTTCTGCTCATGATTCCTTACCATCTTCTCTGTTTGGTCTACTTTGTTTTCAAGAATAAATATTTTGTCTTCATTGTCTGAGATTCTGTCTTCCAAGTGATCTAGCCTGTTGGTTATGCTTTCTATTGAGTTTTTAATTTGGTTTATTGTTCCCTTCATTTCAAGAATTTCTATTTTTTTTCAGAATCCCTATCTCTTTATTGAAATGATTTTTTGCTTCCTGCAATTGCTCTTTTAGCTGATTATTGGTGTGATCATTCATTGCCTGCATTTGCTCGCTCATTCCCTCGTTCACATCTCTGATCATTCTAATTATGTATGTTCTGAACTCCCTTTCTGACATTCCTTCTACCATGTTGTCATTGGGTTTGTTTGGGACACTTTCTTCCCGTGTTTTCTCATGTTGCTTGTGTATCTTTCCCTCTAGCAGTGCGAATCAGAAGAATTGCAGTTTCCCTATAAAGCCTTATAGTGTTCCTGCAGATTTCCAATACTCCACTTTGAAGAGATTATTATTAGCAGCACCTCATATAAAAAATATGCATCCTTAAGCCATATAGAACCTATTTAGATATTAACTGAGTTATAATATACAGAGATGAGTTCAAATTATTATCTACTGCATATCAATAGGTTTGCAATAAGGACCACAATTTCAAATAATGGAAAGAGAGGATGTGGAGGGGTATAGAATATGACATTAATGAGATAGGAAGTGAGTCTATAGAGGTACTATGTCATAGGAATAGTGAAAGCAGAATTAAAGGAAATAAGTTAATAGCATGAGAAAAGAGAATGAGTCTCCAAGGACACAACTATATTAGAGGATGATAGAATGATAAGAATATTAGAAAGAAAAAGTGGGAATGTAGTAAGTATAATAAGAATAATCATAATAATGCTACTATTAAAAAAATAAAAAGAAAGTTCTGCAATAAAATTATACTGTACTATTCATATCTCCTATTGTTCAGTAGTCTGATGCCTGTGAGGTACTTGGTAATGCGGTGTCCCAAGAAGGGTGCTGTCCCACTGCCTCCAGGTCAGGAATAATCAATGTTTGTGGGCAAAGGCAACCTGGTGTTGTTAGATGGTCAGCAATAGTGTGGGTGCAGGCCTGGGACTAGACCAGGGACAGGATGCAGGCCTGTGCTTGGAACTGGATATGGTGGGCCTGATGACTTGGTGGGTATGTGTTCACAGTTGGGGCTGCCTGGGGTCAGGCCTGAGCCCAGCCCAGCGGTCAGTCTGGAGCTGAAATTCTGTTTTTAAAATGCTTAAAAACACACACACACACACACAACTAGAAAGAATAACTTGTAGAAAACTCCCTTATTCCTTTCACCCAAAGTTAACATAATGTTATATTAAATAAAATTATAATAATATAATTATTATATAATAATATAATATATAAAATATATATTATATATTTAATAATATATTATAAATATATTATATATAAATATATAATACATTTATGTATTATAATATAATATATAAAATATGTATATTATATATTATATAATATAATATATGAAATAAAAGCCTTCTGTAAGTGACTAGACCATTGGCCCGACCATTTGTATTTACCCTCCTGGTTTGAAAATTTGAAAAGTCAATTATGAACTTTTTTTTTTTTATAATAGGGATTGAACCCAGGGGTGCTTAACCACTAAGTCATATCCCCAGCTCTTTTTTAAATTTTGAAACCAGGCCTTCCTAGGTTTCTTAAACCTCACTAAATTGCTGAGGCTGGCTTTGAGTTTGCGATCTTCTTGCCTTGGCCTCCCAAGTCATGGGATTGCAGGTGTGTGCCTCCATTCCCAGTTTGAACTTTTTATATTTGTGAGCTGAACCGAAAAGGCAAAGGCTTAGAAAACCTGCCTGTTACAACCCCTACGAAAGTAGCGACATGTGCAAGCCAAAAGTTTGTTTTTCTATAAACAGCCAGATAGTAAATACAGTCCTTCTGAGAATGCATTGTTAGATGATTTCAATAGTAAATACAGTTGTTCGGAAATATGCATTGCCAGGTGGTTTCATCATTGTGCAAATATCCTAGCGTGTGCTTACACAAACCTTGGTGGTATAGCCTACCACATGCAGAGGCTATCTGGTATATTCTATTGCTTCTAGGTTACAAACCTGTACAGCCTGTAATGCAATTGTGACACAATGTTAAACATTTGTTTCTAAACATCACTAAACATAGAAAAAAAGTGAAAACACTATAGGATAGGAATTCTTCAGTTTAATTACAACTTACAGGACCACTATCACAAATGTGGTCCATCACTGACCAAAACATCATTACGTGGTGTTTGACTTTCAGGCTTGTAGGCCACATTAGGCCTCCTGAATATTCTTCCAGTGTCTTTTCTTTTCTTTTTCATTAGTTATTGGGACCATACAAAAAAGATCCATATTTTTTTAAGTGAGATTTGACCCACAAATTGTAATTTTCTGACCTCTGTTAGACCATAAGGCTCTTCTGCCACCCAGCCTCAGTTTGTAGGCAGATGTGGGTATCTGATTAGGATCAGCTAAACCTTAGGGTGGCTAACAACCTCTGTTTGGGCCTGACTCAAACAGTAGGAGTGGAGCCTGTCAGGTCTATTTCCTGAAACTCTGACAAGGAAAATTTAGAAGTGAGTAACCCCAGGAGAAACAGAAACAGAATGGGTCCTGGGTGGGAAATGAAGAGGCCTTCTATAATCCCAGCATATACACAAAATAAACCACTTTTTCTTGAGCCAATTTATATGTTTGTAACCAGAAAAAAACTAAGTTATTATCATCCATGACAAATATAAATTGATATAAACACTTGGAAGACATTCTGGCAATACCTAGAAAGTTGAATATGGGCTATCAATGACCTAGCAATTCTACTCTCAGATATTTTTCTTGGGAAATTCTTGCATCATATGACATGTACAAAAATATTCACAGCATGTGACTGAGTGTCCACAGCAGACTGTTAACCTGATAAAATCCAAGCTCTTCCACTTACACAGCTGTGGGACCTCACACAGCTTTGTTCTCTGTGCCACATTTTCATCATCTGTGGGATAAGGGTAACTATTTAATTCTCGCAAGGTTGTTGTGGAGATTAAATAAGTTAATATATATAGAGTGCCAGATGCTGTATAAATTGACTATTACAACTCTCATTCTTATAGCAGCATTATTCATAATTGTTAAACAAAAAAACCCACTAGAAAAGAAAAAAGAAATCAGAAATGAGCCTAACAAACCAGTGGGAAAATCAGAAACTGAGAGCATGTTGCCCTGGGGAAACACAAGTTGGAGAGGCTAGAGAGAACCCAGTTCTCCCCAACCCTGTGGGTCCTATGGCTTGCAGGACAAGGCCAGCTACAGCAGATAAGGAAGCTGGAAGGGTGGGTGTGAGGGTACTGAGCTCTGACTGACCTGTCCCAGTGACCACCTGGGCTTCCACCACCCAGGCCCTCTGGCCCCCCAGTCCCCAGGTCCCCTGAACCCCAATCCCTGACCCAGCCCACACCTCCACCTACTAGGCCCACAGCTTTGCCACCAACCCATAGTCCAGCCTGCCACGCCACCACTTTGCCACCAGGCCTGCCCAGCCCAGAGCTTCCCCAAAGCTCTGCAAGGCCCATTGACTGGCCCTCATCTGCCTGACCTTGGCCATGAGACATAACTAGCCATTTCACCACCTTGCTGCAGCCCACCACTTCACATCCAGGCTCTCCTGACCCAGCCAGCTGCTTCAGCACCCCTCAGGCCCAACTTACTGCTTTGCCACTTGGTTAGCTAGGCCTGCCCCAAAAGCCACTATACTGTGTGGTCTAGCCAGCCACTTTGCCAGGCTTCAGCCCAGCTTGCCCAACACACTGCTTCTCTGCCAGGTAACCTGCCCCAGCCAGTGGCTTTGCCTCCCAGCCTGCAGCTCAAGCTCAGCCTGTCCACACCAATCTCCCCAGAAAGGAAGTTGGGGAGTCTTAAACCCCAACCTTCACCTGGGTAACATTATAAAATGGAAGGACTCAACAGTTCACGACCCATACTCCCATGCTCAGTTCAGAGCTCAAGAAGAAGAAGAAACAACAACAAAAAATC
>JAJEJO010004865.1:22152-76866 GCA_020662805.1 Glaucomys volans | reverse complement strand
CGTATTGGTTTCCCCCCTGTAGGTAATCTGCTGCTTTTCTCTCGCAGCCTTTAAAATTCTATCTTTGTTTTGTATGTTAGGTATTTTCATTATAATGTGCCTTGGTGTGGATCTGTTGAAATTCTGTGCGTTTGGTGTCCTGTAGGCCTCTTGTAATTGATTTTCCATCTCATTCATCATATTTGGGAAATTTTCTGATATTATTTCATTGAACAGATTGTTCATACCCTTGGTTTGTATCTCTGTGCCTTCCTCAATCCCAATAACTCTTAAATTTGGTCTTTTCATGATGTCCCATATTTCTTGGAGGGTTCGTTCATGATTCCTAACCATCTTCTCTGTTTGTTCGACTTTGTTTTCAAGATTAAATATTTTGTCTTCATTGTCTGAGGTTCTGTCTTCCAAGTGATCTATTCTATTAATTATGCTTTCTATTGAGTTTTTAACTTGGTTGATTGTTTCCTTCATTTCCTTGTTTTCTTCAAGGATTTCTGTTTGCTTTTTTCTCAGAACTTCTATCTCTTTATTGAAATGATTTTTTGCTTCCTGAAATTGCTCTAATAGTTGATTATTCATAGCCTGAATCTGCTCTCTTGTCACCTCATTCTCTTCTCAGATCATTTTAATTATGAACATTCTGAACTCCATTTCTGTCATTCCCTCTACCGTGCTGTCCTTAGGATCTCCTGATGCACCATCCAGGTTTGTTTGGGACACTTTCTTCCCGTGTCTTCCCATGCTGCTCATATATCCTCCCCTCTAGTAGTGCAAATCAGAGGGATTGCAACTTTCCTGTAAAGACCCAGAGTGTCCCTGCAGATTTCCAGCAACTCACCAGATGTTTGAGAGGTGCTTGATCAAGTGGTGAACCAAGATAGCCGCTATCTCACCACATCCAGGTTGGGAATGATCAATGTTTCTGGGCAGAGGCAACCAGGAGATGCCGCACTGTGTCCCTGGAGCCGCAGCGCCGTGTCCCTGGAGCCGCAGCACCGTGTCCCCGCGGAAAGGGGTGGGCTTAGGTCCGGGGGCTCAGAGAGGTCAAAATGGAGTCTCTCCACCAGGGAAGCTGGAGAATGGCGCCGACCAGGCCCAAATTCCCGCTGGGGCCGGCAAGCAGCTCCGCTCCCGGGTAAATCTCACCTGAAGCCACAGCGCTGAAGCCGCAGCGCTGTGTCCCCGGGGAAAGGGGTGGGCTTAGGTCCGGGGGCTCAGAGAGGTCAAAATGGAGTCTCTCCACCAGGGAAGCTGGAGAATGGCTCACTAACTTTTTTATCCACCACAGTGGAAAGAACTCTTTCATTTCTTAACTTTTCACCAAGATCCACCCCTGCCTTTTTTTTTTTTTTTTTGTTGCTGGGGATTGAACCCAGGGCCTTAGTGCTTGCAAGGCAAGCACTCTACCAACTGAGCTATATCCCCAGCCCTCACCCCTGCCTTTTTTGCTGCTGTTTTGCTTTGCTTTTTGTTTTTGTTTTTCTTTTGGGTACCAGGGATTAACTCAGCCACTGATCCATGTCCCCAGCCCTATTTTGTATTTTATTTAGAGACAGGGTCTCACTGAGTTGCTTAGTGCCTCACTTTTGCTGAGGCCGGTTTTGAACTTGTAATTCTCCTGCCTCAGCCTCCTGAACTGCTGGGATTACAGGTGTGCACCACTGTGCCTGGCTTGTTTTTGTTTTTCTATATTTGTTTTTTCTTTTATTTGAATAGGTACTGATTGCTTGAAGGACTCCTATACATACACATATTTGTTTCTCTCCCTCTTTTAGCCTTCTTTTTTTGAAGGTGTTGTTTTCCCATGCTCAGTGTTTTGAGGGTTAGGGCTTTTGATTAGCATATTTTGATTTTGTCTTTTAGTCTTCCTCTCTACTCTATCTTCCTTGTTTCCCTCTCTTTTTTTTCTATTGCTGACAGCCAAATTCCATTCTCTCTGTCCTTCTTTATATTCTTCTATTTTTCTTCCCCTTTTGCGTTAACAACATATCCTAAGTTGCCACTGTAGCTGCTGCATTCACCTTTTGAAATTGAAAATACTTTTCTACCTGCCTATCTCTTTTTCTTTCCTCATTCTCAACTCTATATTTAACACCTCTTAATACTATTTGATGTATAACATGTCTTCCCCTACCACAATGTCACAGCAATAATTAATATGGTGATTCATAGATAACACCTATTGTTTGATTTTATTCCAGATATAATTCATGATTATTTGCTGTTTTTTTTTCCGATGGAAATAGCAGATCCTACTATTTCTGCATATTTTACCAAATTAGCACTGTGGATAACAAAATAGGAACTAAGTACCTAGAATGTTTGCATATATTTTTGCTATCATTGGACTTGCCCTTCCAATCTATGAGGTACTAGAGAAACATAGAGGGAATTATAAACTAATAAGGTAGAAACTCTACAGCTTCAGATCCACCCAGATAAATGGGTAGACACACAAACAATATGCAAAAGCAAGGGAACAGAACATTCAAAACAACATAGAATACCTCAACACCAGACTCCATTGACACCATAATGGAGGAAATGTTAGAGATGAAATTCAGAAAGTTCATAGTTAAACCGATTTATAAGATAAAAGATGACATAAGAAATGAAATCAGAGAGAAAATAAAAGAAGTGAAAGATCACTTCAATAAAGAGAGAAATCCTGAAGAAGAATCAGTTGGAAATCCTTGAAATGAAGGACTCAATAAACTAAATTAAAACTTCTTTGGAAAACATCACCAGCAGACTAGACCACTTGGAAGACAGAGTTTCAGGCAATGAAGACAAAATAAATAGTCTTGAAAATAAAGTTTTTCATGGAGAAAAGATATATGTTAAGAGACCATGAACAGAACTTAAAAGAAATATGGGTTAACAAGAAAAGACAAAACTTAAGACTTATCAGGATAGATGAAGGCTCAGAGATACAAACCAAAGGAATGCACAATCTTTTTAATGAAATAATATCAGAAAATTTCCCAAACCTTAAGAATGAAATGGAAAATCAAATATAGGAGGCAGACAGGACCCAAAATATGCAAAATTACACCAGAACCACACCAAGGCACATTATTATGAAAATGCCTAACGTACAGAATAAGGATAGAATTCTAAAGACTACCAGAGAAAAACGATAGGTCACATTTAGAGGGAAACGAGTCTGGATTTCAGCTGATTTCTCAACTCAGACCCTCAAAGCTGGGAGATCTTGTAATGATATATATCAAGCTCTGAAAGAAAATGGATGCCAACCAAGAATACTATGCCCAGTAAAATTAAGCTTCAGAATTGACAATGAAAGAAAAACCTTCCATGATAAACAAAAGTTAAAAGAATTCACAAAAAGAAAGCCTGCACTACAAACATACTCAATAAAATATTTCATGAATAAGAAATAAAAAATAAAAGTGAAAACCAGCAAAGGAGGAATTACACTAGAAGAGTAGTCAATCAAAGGAGAAACTAATTCAAATTAAAAACCAGAAATAAATAAAAATGACAAGGAATAAAAATCATACCTTAATAACATTGAATGTAACATTAAATATATAAATATATATAATATAAACTCATCTATCAAAAGACAGAGACTGGCAGATTGGACTAAAAAGCAATATGCTGTCTTCTAGAGACCCACCTCATAAGTAAAGACATTGGCAAACTAAAGGTAAAAGGATGGGAGAAAACATACCATCCACATGGATCTTGTAAACAATCAGGGGTTCCTATTCTTATATCAGATAAAGTGGACTTCAATCCAAAGCTAACAGAAGGGACCAACAAGGTCCTTTCATACTGCTTAACGTCAACAAGACATAACAATAATAAATATTTATGCCCCTAAACAGTGAAATCTACATACAACAGACAAACCCTTCTCAATTACAAGAATCAACTAGACCACAACACAGTAATACCGGGTGACCTTAATACACCTCTCTAATCACTGGATAGATCCTCCAAACAAAAACTAAATGAAGAAGTATAGAACTAAAAAATACAATTAATAATTTAGACTTAATAGACATATTTAAATATTTTATCCATCAATGACTGAACACATTGTCTTCTCAGCACAACATGGATGATTCTCTAAAACAGACCATATATTAGGCCACTCAGTGACTCTTAGCAAATACAAAAAAAAAAAGATAATTAGAAATCAATGATAAAAAATAGAAGCTACCCCAACACCTGAACACTAAATAATATGCTATTGAATGACCAGATAGCTGAAGAAATCAGGGAAAATACTTAGAAGAAAATACTTAGAGATAAATTAGAATAGTGACACAACATATCAAAATCTCTGGGGTCCTATGAAAGCAGTTCTAAGAGGAAAGTTCATTGCATTGAGCTCACTCATTAAAAGAATTAAAAGACACCAAATAAATAACCAAACATTACATCTCAAAGCACTAGAAAAAGAAGACAAATCAATACCAAAAACAGAAGAAGATAGGGAATAGTTAATATCAGAGAGAAAATCATGAAATTGAAACAAAAACAATTCAAAAAACGATGACACAACAAAGTTGGTTCTTTGAAAAAATAAATAAAATTGATAAACCCTAAGCCAAGTTAATGAAAAAAATAGAAAAACTCAAATTACTAAAATTCATGATGGAAAAGGAAGTATCATCATGGAAGTATTACAACTAAAATACAGATGATAAACAGAAACTATTTTGAAAATATATACTCCAATAAAATAGAAAATCTTGAAGGCATCAACAAATTTCTAGAGACATATGACCTACCTAAATTGAATTAGGAGGACAGAAAATTGAAACAGATCAATTTCAAGCAATGAAATTGAAGATGCCATCAAAAGCCTACCAACAAAGAAAAGCTCAGGACCAGATGGATTCTCAACTAAGTTCTACCTTCAAAGAAATTACTCCAATACTCCTCAAATTATTCCATGAAATAACAAAGGAAGGAAATCTTCCAAACTCATTCTATGAAGCTAGTATCACCCTGACACCAAAACCAGACAAAGACACACAAAGGCAAGAAAATTTCAGACCAATATCCTTGATAAACATAGATTAAAAAATTCTTAACAAAATACTGGCAAATCACCTACAAAATCATATTAAAAAGATAGTGCACCATGATCAAGTGGGCTTCATCCAGTTATGCAAGGTTGGTTTAATATATGGAAATCAATAAACGTAATTCATCATATCAATAGACTTAGAGACAAGAATCATATGATCATCTCAGTAGATGCAAAAAAAGCATTTGACAAAATTCAGCATCCATTCATGCTCAAAACACTAGAAAAACTAGGGGTAGTAGGAACATACCTCAATGCTGTAAAACTATATATGCTAAATTAAGGCCAACATCATTCTAAATGGAGAAAAATTGAAAGCATTCCCTCTAAAAACAGGAACAAAACAGGGATGCCCTCTTTCATGAACACTTCTATTAGACAAAAGAAAGAAATGAAAGGGATATAAATAGGAAAAGAAGAACTCAAATTATCCCTATTTGCTGATGACATGATTCTATATTTAGAAGATCCAAAAAACTCCACCAGAAAGCTTCTAGAACTTATAAACAAATTCAGCAAAGCAGCAGGATACAAAATTAACACACATAAATCAATTGTGTTCCTATACACGCATGATGAGTCAGCTGAAAGAGAAATTAGGAAAACTATCCCATTCACAATAGCCTAAAAAAAATCTTGGGAATCACTCTAACAAAAGAGATATTAGACCTCTACAATGAAAAACACAGAACACTAAAGAAAGAAATTGAAGAAGACCTTAGAAGATAGAAAAATCTCCCATGTTCTTGGATAGGCAGAATTAATATTGTCAAAATGGCCATACTAACAAAGCTGTTATACAGATTTAATGCAACTCCTATTAAAATTCCAATGACTATGTTTATAGAAATAGAGCAGTCATGAAATTCATTTGGAAAAATAAGAGGCCCAGAATAGCCAAAGCAGTCCTTAGTGAGAGAAGTGAAGCAGGAGACATCACAATTCCAGACATTAAATTATACAACAGAGTTATAATAACAAAAACAACATGTTATTGGTACAAATACAGACATGAAAACTAATGGATCAGAATAGAAGACACAGAGACAAACCCACATATACAGTTATCTCATACTAGACAAAGGCACCATAAACATACATTGGAGAAAAGATAGCCTCTTCAACAAATGATGCTGGGAAAAAATGGAAATCTGTATGTGGCAGGATGAAATTGAACCCCTACCTCTCACCCTGCACAAAACTCAACTCAAAATGGATCAAGGACCTAGGCATTAGACCAGAGACCCTGTGCCTACTAGAGGAAAATGTAGGCTCAACTCTCCATCATGTTGGCTTAGGAACCAAATTCCTCAACAAGACACCTAAAGCACAAGAAGTAAAATCAAGAATCAATAAATGGGATGGTACTAAACTAAAAAGCTTCTTCACAGCAAAGGAAACAAGAACGTGAAGAGAGAGCCTACAGAATAGCAGAAAATCTTTGCCACTTGCACCTCAGATAGAGCATTAACCTCCAGGATATATAAAGAACTCAAAAAACTTAACACCAACAAAACAAATAACCCAATCAATAAATGGGCAAAGGAACTGAACAGGCACTTCACAGAAGAAGAAATACACATAGCAATTAGGGAAATGCAAATTAAAACTGCACTCACTTCAGTCAGAATGGCAATTATCAAGAATACAAGTATTCTTGTATTCAAGAATACAACATTTATTGTTGTATAAATAAATGTTGGTGAAGATGTGGGGAAAAAGGTCCACTCACACATTGCTGGTGGGACTGCAAATTGGTGCAACCACTCTGAAAAGCAGTATGGAGATTCCTCAGAAAATGTGGAATGGAACCACCATTTGACCCAGTTATTTCACTCCTCTGCATATACCCAAAGGACTTAATATGAGCATACTACAGTGATGCAGCCACATAAATGTTTATAGCAGCTCAATTCATAATAGTCAAGCTATGGAACCAACCTAGGTGTCTTTCAACAGATTGAATGAATAAATTGTTTATATATACATAATGGAATATTATTCAACCATAAGAAGAATGAAATTATGGCATTTGCAGGTATATAGATGGAACTAGAGAGTATCATGCTAAGTGAAATAAGCCGAAAAACCAAAGGCTGAATGTTCTCTCTGGTATGTTGATGCTAAACACACAATAAAGTGTGTGTGTAGGAATAGAAGTTTATTGGAATAGACAAAGGGGAATGTAGGAAATGGAGGGGGGATGGGAATAGGAAAGGCAGTAGAATGATTTGGACATTACTTTCCTAGGTTTACATATGTATACATGACTAGAGAAATTCCACATCATGTTCAACCACAAGCATGGGATCCCAATTAGAATAAGTTGTACACCATGTTTGTATAATATTTCAATATAAACTCTTACTGTCGTGTATATCTAAAAAGAACCAATAAAAACACCCCCCAAAAACACCTCTCCCCAAAAAGAAAACAACCCAAACTTCAACAATAGAGGATGCATAATAAATTGTGACACAGTTATGCCATAGAATCTTATATAGCATGAGAGTGAAACAAACCAGAGCTGCATATTTCAATAGGTCCAAATCATAGAAGCATACTAGTTAGAGGAAAAAATGCAGGCATGAAAGCACCCATGTAGTATGATCCTATGGTTTAACATAAGCTAAATTAAACCCATTGTTTACAGGCACATGTATAGGTATCAAAAGGATGAAGCAAAGCAATGACATGGGAAAGAAACACAACTCAGGATAGTAGGTAGTGGATTGGAAAAGATCTTCTGTAACCTTTGTAAAGTTCTTAAAGTTCATTGTTTGAGTGGTAAGTTCATGGGTGTTCTTAGGTTTTCTTAACCAAATCTTTAAGAAAATTTACATGGACATCAACTGAACCGATTAAAAATTCAGGAAATAAGAATTAAAAGACAGGCACGGTGGCGCAAGCCTGTAATCCCAGCAGCTTGGGAGGCTGAGGCAGGAGGATCAGGAGTTCAACGCCAGCCTCAGCAACTGAGAGAGGCCCTAAGCAACTCAGTGAGACCCTGTCTCTAAATAATACAAAATAGGGCTGGGGATGTGGCTTAGTGGTAGAGTGCCCCTGGGTTCAATCCCCAGTACCAAAAAAAAAAAAAAAAAAGAATTAAAGCAAAAAGGAATAGTTAACATGTTCTATAAAGCATTCATGAAGGAACTAAATTGGTTGAATGGAGTTTTAGCTGAAAAAAATACTTTATGGTGAAAATTATTCGTGCTGGTATCTTTCTAGTTAAGAGGTTTGTCTTCCTAAATTCCAAGTCATATCACCTGGTAGTCAAAATGGCTGGGTCAAATAATCCTGTACATAGTTAAGAATATCTTAAAGATACAATAAGTGTTGGATTTATATGATGAGCTTCATATAACTGTAAGAAAAATAGTTTCTGACTGGAGTTTGGGCAGAAAGCTGGTGTCAGGAAAATCTATCTAGTCAAATAGTTAAAAGGTAAAATAGCAAGAAAGTAATTAACCGCTAGAGATAAGAGAAATAGGAAAATGTCAGGAAATACCACTACGTTACAAAAAAGAAGAATGACTTCAGCATTGAGAGACCTGGGTAGTAAGTTTACTTTCCCCAAGATTCAGTTAAGTTGGTACCCGTAGTTTAGGAGCGGATAAATCTGTGCACTGCTTCACTTCCAAAAGTCACTGCGTGCTTAGCTAGCTTCTCGGGCAACAGCATATACACTGCCCTCTGGATGTCTTCAGGGGTGAGGGTGCAGCGCCTTCTGAAGTGCATCAGGTGGTGGGCTTCCTTAGCAATGCGGTCAAAGATGTCGTTGATCAGAGTGTTCATGAAACCCAAGGTGCGATATGACATGCCCCTCTGGGGAACAACTTCTTTAAGGACCCTGTTTACATAGAGTGAATAGTTTCTTTGGCCAAAATTGGTGCTGGAGTTCGACTTCTTTCTGGAGATTCTTTGATATCTTCTGAAGCATCTGTACTTTTGCATGATGGATCTGGCCATTGTAGATGTTGCTTTCCTTATTAGTTAACGAAAGGAGAGAAGGGCCTAAGTTGGGGGAGTTCTCTTATTTATAGTGACGTGTCACAGTCACACTGCTGGGGCTTCTTTCTGATTGGTAGTTACTTTTCCTATGTCACAATCACATTGCAATGGCTCCAATTTGTTAAGGGCAAATCCTGTTGTTGGCCAACCAACCTAGAACTTTCCCAAGAAGATAAAGGGAGTGCAACAGGAAGATTGAGGCCGACTTCAGGGCAAAAAAGAGGACAGCTCATTTTTGCTACTTTGGTTCTTGGCAATTAGAAAGCATCCTCTACAGCATTCTGAGAATTGGACAAACCTCATCAATTGGGGGCGGGGGTTGGTGTAAGGAAAGTAGAGGAAAAAGTGTCATGATCTTTTTGTGGAGGTCGTAGTGTTTATAAAAGCATGTATAAGTTCGTTTTATAAGCAAATGAATAAATAAGCCATTACAAATCTCAAAATTATTATCTTATAATACAAATAAATATGCAGGGCTAATTTGATTTTACAAAATGTAACCTTGATTTTAAGTGTTTTTCTAGATCCCAATTCCCCAGGAGCAGGTATGTATCATGGAAGAATAAAACAACTCCCCTGTTGTTTATGTTATTCAGACTGTATTTGTTAACCTTTTATAATGATATCCTTTAATATCCTTCTTGATTTCACAAGTTTCATTGCCTGGTCTGTTTTTACTTGATGTTACAGTTCTGTCATTAACCAAAAGATGTTTCTAGGATCATTTTTGCCCAGATGTCATGCTGATATTCATGCTTTAAAAAAAAACAAAACTTTATTTGCTTAATCAGATTTATCCCTGAGTAAAATTAAAAATAGAAGTAATTATAAAAATAACAACTCATGAGCATTTCAGTTGTGCACAATTGCCACAACTACTAATGCTACGTCTAACATTCCACATTATGAACTTCTTCACAGATAAAATAGACTGGATTATGTGTAATTTCTGAAAGCTATCTGTAATTCCTCCCCCTTTCTTCCCATTCAAGTCTGAAATCATTTTGTTATGGGGATAACTTTGAGCTGGCTCTAATTTCTGAAGACACTGTCAATGTCTATACTGTGTTGATAGCAACAAATCTCAGCCAGTGTCTCATCATACTAAGATGCAGGTTGCTGATTCCACTCTGCTCTGGGGTGATGGATCTTCATTTCACTCTTGCTAATTTTTGCTTACAGATGTCTCTAGATATAATTACTTAGTTAGCTTAATTATAGCATAGCTTTATTTGCTATCATTTAGAAGTAACTATCAGATGGAGAATATGTATTCCCTCCTCTTCATGTATCCATGTTAAAGTTTCCACCAGACTCACACACCTGGCCCCCTCTCCCCCTCTCCCCCTCACTTACTTCTTCCTGAACAAATCACTTACTTGATTGGGAAGGTAGAGACAAGGCAGCTGTGCCTCTCAGTCCTCTCTAGAGTGTCATCATGAAGGGACTGTGGGCAACTCTGCTCTAGGGAGTGGATCATTATTTGCTAGGCTTTAGCAGCTGAGTGGGTCACTCTGCTTAATCCTTCCATGTCATATTAGGAAGCCTTTTGCTGTCCCACACCTAGAGACTGTTCTTCAGTTAGTAAGTAATAAGGTGCCATTTTGATCTCATCTTTCTGGTTCCTTTGTCTCTTGCCATTGCTTTAGATCTTGGGTTGAGAGAAAGAAGTAGAAAGAGGGGCTAAAAGACAAGAATTTTTAAAACTCTAAACTGTAAGCTATTTGTTAAAATACGGATTGATCAGAAAGTTCAGAAAATGAGGAACACTGATTCTATAACATTTCTGGCCAAATTTGGGTTAATCCAAATTCCTTTTTATTATTTCATAAATCATTTAAAAATATGTAGGAATTCACTACTGCTTTTTCTTTTCCTTCCTCCTCCTCCACACAGTCTGGAAGAAGGAACACACACTGTTTAGCATAATGCCCTTTAGGAGATGCCCATCGTATCCCTAATCCAGGCAATACAGCAAGTCTGATTATTTTGCATCTATTGCCAGCTAACAGTGGACACTATGAGGTCTTATGTCCCCTCTCCCTCTTTCCTTTGCCCCTATGTTCAAGGTCTTAGGATGAAGTCTGATGTCCTTTAGTAAATTCGAATCTTCTGAAGACACATCAGATTAAAAAGACTGGTGACCAAAGTGTGAGAGGTCCTGAGTCTCCAAGGTTCTAAAAAATCCTTGACTTTGAGCCCCAAGTTTTATGCATTTTTTCCAGATTCTTGTGCTTTACTACACTATGTCTATTTGGGACATAAATTGCTTAATATTCCCCCTCACATGATGAAGTAAACAAAGCACTGGAGTTACAACTGCTTATTCTTTCATTGATATTTTAGGATATTGTAATGACTCAAGGTCATCATCAAGACAGAGTGATTATTTCACAATAACATAACTGCGGTAGTGGTGGCATTAGTTCAAAACAAAAAACACACAGTGACAGATATGAGTGTGCTTTTCATTTTTACAGCCACTGTACTGGTTTCTTATTGTTGCTATAACAAATCACTACAAATTCATTGATCTTAAGTGACACAACTTTGCCATTTAACAATTCTGACAGAAGTAGGAATTGATCTCACTGGGCTAAACTGAGGTGTGTCCAGGGCTGTGTTCCTTGCTGCAGTCTCTGGGGAAGAATGTGTTGTCTTGCCTTTTCTGTGTTCTAGAGGAAGCCTGCAATCCCTCCAAAGCCAGGAGCAGTCTTTCTCATACTGCCTCACTCGGGCACCAACTCACCTGCCTCCTCTTTTACTCACAAGAACTCTTGTGATTACATTGGGCCCACACTGATGATTCAGATAACCTCCCCATCTCAGTGTCCTTAACCACATCTGCATAGTTCCTTTGGCCATGCAAGGTAACATTTTCACAGGTTCCAGGGTTTGGAATGTGGACATCTTTGGGGAGCCATTACTCTGCCCACACCACCGCCACCATGAATAGAATGGGATTGTCATGGAAGATCTGAGTCACCAATGGCATAGAAGTTGGAGATGAATGATATTGACTTTAGTAGATAACCAGAAATATATTTTTCAAAACATTTTCTATATATGGACTTTCTTGTAATTTTTTTTCTAAAAAAATGGAGACTTGCTTTGGATTTTTACTCCCTGTATCCCTACATTATAGTTCCAAAAAGATGCTCAGTAGAACATTTTTTTCCTTGGAAGATTGGCAGATGACAGTAAAAGGGAGATATTTCTTTTCTTTCCTTTTTTCTTCTCAAATTTCCTTCTCTAGCTCTTGTCTTGCTTGCTGTCCCATGAATGCCAAATGTAGGGATACTGAGATGAAGAAGATATCATTTCTATTCTTAAAGAACTTACAGTTTATTGAGGTTGCCAGACATGGAAATTATTGATTATTACAAACAGGGAGATAGAGGCTATGAGAGACATCCATAGGATATAGCAAGTGGTATCAAGATCACTCAGCTTGGGGGCTGGGGTTGTAGGTCAGGGGTAGAGTGCTTGCCTAGCATGTGTGAGGCCCTGGGTTTGATCCTCAGCACCACACACAAATAAAATAAAGGTATTGTGTCCATCTACAACTAAAAGACAAAATTAAAAAAAAAATCATTCAGCTTGCCAGAGCAGTCTTTTATGGGGGAGGTAATGTTTTAGTTGCATCTCCAAGGACACAGAAGTGATTCAGGTAGGTAAGGCAGGTGATGATGGAAGAGAGTGTGGGGAGTATGTGAATAAAGTACTTGTAGGGAAAGACATCTTTGGTTTGCTTTTGCATGAGGATAGTAGACCCATGATCTGGAGGAGGCCATAGGGAGTCCAAGCTTGATTGTCCCTTTTTCTCTGGTAGAACTTGGGTATGGAGGAATGTGTGCTCTCCCAAGAGAGGCAAAATAATCTTGGGGAGAATTCGAGTTTCAGTTAAGGTAGTGGTTCTAGGCCTGAAGACACACTGGAGTCACCAAGGGAGATTAAATCAGGCAACAACAACAACAAAAAACCATGCCAGGGCTAGCCCCCTGACTGAGTCAGATTCTGCAGAGGTGAGGTGAAGTTGCTTTTACTGTGAAAATCACTAATAGAACAATATATTTGAAAGTATTGGAGAGTCTTCTTTGAACACTAGAAAAGGAGTTGTAAAGGCACAGGAGAAAGGGTTGAGGGGAGAAGGAAAGGGTAAAGTGATAGGAGGTGAGTGGATGAGGGGGCAGATGAGTGGAAGAGGGTGATTCAGGCTCTCTGATCCTGGGACTCCAGAGTCAGACATGGAGAGAGGAAGGCTTTGATGTAAGCTTGTTTCTGGCATTGCAGATCGAAGCAAACTCAAAAGATCTTTCTGTGAATGGCAAGGAAGATATCTAGAAGAACTGTGGAGGGTAGCACCAGGTTGGTGCCCTCTTTGCTATAGAAGCTAGTTTAGTGTCTGTTCACACTTCCATGTTTGTGGGGGAATAAAACAAATATTCCATGTTCCCCATTCCTGATTGGTTGATAGTCTTCTGGCATAGTTAACTTCTTTTTGATTTTACCTTCTTTCACTGGACTCCTGACATTGACTTTCCAAATCATAGTAATGTGGAGTCTTCTGTTTCCATATGGGACTCACTGCATTCTGCTTTGGGTAATGTGAAAGCTGGGTTATTGTTCTTAGATGAGTGGGGTGGGGGGGGGGGAGAGAGAGAGAGAGAGAGAGAGAGAATAGATTAACTTTGTGCAGAGTAAGAACATAATAAAGAAATTAGCCTTCACAGTGAGCAGAAGGTTGTCAGTCCCTGATGAGATTCTTAATGAGTCTGATGTTCTTTAGCAAAGAAAAAAAGATGTATTGGAATAAAAGAAGAAAAATTTTAATTTTGTTTTGAGTTCTGATTCACATTTTATAGCAAAACCTTAATTAACTAAGAAGCAATTAAAGCCCCCCTAAATCAATACATTTATTGCAAATGGATATAAGGTAATAAAAAATGGATTTTTCTCTTACTATATTGAGTGCCCTTGCTAAAAGCACAGAAGTGGAATAAAAGTTCTCCAAGGTTATGTGCTTGGCAGTTTGTGGAGCCAGGAGATAAACTGGGGCCTGTTGGACATCCACACTCCTGCTGTTAACCACTGTACCACACTGCCTCCTATTAACTGGCCCAAAAGGGAGGATACATTAAGCAGGAGGAAAAGAATGCCTAACCACACAGAGGCATGAAATCACAAGCTATGTTCAAGAGCTTAGGGAAAATTGTTGTTCTGGGGAAGAGCAGAAGAATTACACACGAGAAGGACAGATGGAAAGGTATGGCAGACTCAGTTTATGAAATCTTAGCTTGTCATCTAAGGTGTCAATGTTGTTCCATGGGTACTTGAGAGTTACCAAGAATTTGAAGCATGTAA
Source organism: Glaucomys volans (assembly GCA_020662805.1). NCBI lineage: Eukaryota > Metazoa > Chordata > Mammalia > Rodentia > Sciuridae > Glaucomys > Glaucomys volans. Next base: position 62,423 of record JAJEJO010004865.1, on the reverse strand, counting down.
TTAATTGGCTGAAAGTGATGCTTTGAGAGAATCAATTTGGTTCCAGAAGCAGAAGGGATTAGAATGAAAAGGGAGGGGCTCAGCAAAGCTGCTCCTCAGTGGCCCAGGAGTGAGACAGTGGAGGCCTGAATTGGAGGTAATGAGAATGAGAGGAAGGAATCATCTCTGAAAAAAGAATTGGTAGCATCTGATGATTGGTTGAGTACTTAGGACAAAGGAGATGGAGGCTCTAATGGGATGCTGACATTGACTAACACCGACTCTGGGTCTAGGCATCATTCTAAGTCATTTCCAGGTAGCAGCTCTTTCTCACAGCCCCTCTCACACAGGCACTATGGTCAGCACCTCCTTGTCATGGGTGAGGAGATTGCTTTCCTCAGAAGACTCTGGGGGTGAGGAGCTGGACTGGGTGCAGGCTGTATGTTCCTTCCTTTCAAAATCCCTGAAGGGTGTGGTACTCTGCATGCTGGGTGTGCTTGACCATGGCATCTTGTCTGAACTTCACAAGAGTCTGGGTAAGGGGATAGTACTTCCACCCCACAGAAGTAAATTTGTGTTGCCAAAAAAAAAGTCAGAATCAGAACTCAAATAGGGATCTTCTAACTTCATCTCCAATGCCCTGTCCAAATCCTCATGCTCCAGGCTACGAGGGGGTAGAAAAAGGAGCACTGGTGAACCAAAACACTCCAGGGTGCTGTAGCTCAGTGGTAGAGCACTTGCCTAGCATGTGTGAGGCCCTGGGTTTGATTCTCTGCACCTCATGTAAATAAATGAATAAAATAAAGGCCCATCAACATTTAAAATAAAGAAAAAAAAACCACTCCGGGGGAGCAATGGAGAAGATGTGATTTTAGATTTTAAGCAACTGCAGGAATATAATTTTCTCACCCTGCATTTAATAGGACCCCAACTCTGTAATATATATAAAGGAGGAATCACTAATTTCCTCAACAACAGGAAAGATTCTGATAGTCATCACATAACTTTACTTTCCAGACAAGTCAGAGGGAAAACCATACCTTTATCTGAAAGGAAAGGATAATTGATTCTACATTGAGAAAAACCAATTTAAGGAAGAAGGAAGCCTAAGCTTGGAGAATATTAAGAAGATTTTAAAACCACATCTCTTCAATTGTCCTACGATGCCCTTTTAAGTTGGTTTACACATAAAGAAACCAGAAACACAAATATATTAAATATGACAGAATTAGAGGCTGCTAAGTGTAACAAGAAAGCTATGTCTATTGTAATTGTAAAATGAGACAGCAGAGGCTTAAAGTAAGAGCCTTGGCAAATAGGACTATTTCCCATTTGGAATGATATAATACAGTTTTACCTTGGTTATGTTAAAAAATTATGTAGTATTCTTGAATTTAATAAAATCAACATATCTAAATTCAGTATCCAATAAAAAAATACAAATCTCTTAGCAGATCAATCTGAAGACATTCACACAAAGGCTAGGTTCCAATGTCCTGTTGCTGAGTTTTATTTTAGGACCAGCCTCCAATGAGTACAATCTCTGTCTTGGTTTCCTGATCTCTCTAATCTCTTTGAGCAAGGCTGTGTTACTGGAGATATTTTAGTGGAATAGTAAGTGTGCTGGAGGTGCCATCTGGGAACATGATGTCTCCTGAAATCATCACACATGACTAATGTCTGTAGAGAGCTTCCCACTTTCCAAAATATTAGGAATTTATGAATTAAAAGGATACTACTATGTTTTGCATTAGGCCTTATCAAGTTCCTCAATGAAGTGCCATCTCCTCTCTTGTATAAGAATGTTTTGTTTTCACAAAGGGATTTAGGGAACCTCTGCTTACATGGATTGGCTAGGATCCACAAAATTCTGTAACCACAGAATTCTGGCCAGTGGATCACCTTGACTGTGGTATTTTTTTCCCAGCTGAACAAATGAGGCAGGTTGTGATGTAACTGAGGACTCTGAAATCATGCTGTGATTCTCTGACAGGTGCTCCCCACAAAGCTGGCTCAAGAAATGTCTAGTCTTCACGGCATTGTATCTTCACTGTGAGGAATCTAATCAACTTGAAGAAGTCAAGACCACACAATACAATTTTGAAAACATGTTTTCTTAATAACATTTTGATATAAGTAGATTGAGCCTACTGCTTTGCAGATGAATTTAACTTGGAGGAAGAAGGTTGCTTCAAAGATGCACACCCTGGTAGTAAGGTAAAACCTAATCTAGGTTTCTTTATACTGAATTAATGCTGCTCGACTCAAAGCCTGTATTTACTTTTGTAGATTTAATGGACTTAATGATTTTCAATGGAACTAGTGGTTGTTCATGAGAGAGTCTCTTTCTGAGTTTCTGTGGATCCTTGACTTTTATAAGAATCTGTGATACATACCCCAGTACACATCTGTCTCTGGATATTGCTTGCCTGATTTTTCTCTCACCTTTTTCTCATGACCATGAATCAGAGGCCAGGACTTTGAAAGACGTGGACAACAGGGAATCCTAAAAGCCAGTATGGACTGTGCAAGAAAATAAACGTTTCCAGTGCCAGAAGCAGCTTGTGTCAAGAGAAATGTGATTATTCTTCCCCTCTTTTCTAACACAAACCCTTTTGGGTGTGTGGTGGCACATCATGGTAAGAGTGTGTGGCAGAACAAAACCTCTCACCTCATGGACAGCCAGGAAGCAAAACAAGAAAGAGAAAGAGATCAGGGTCCCCGAGTCCCCTTCCCATCCCCAGTGACTGAAGACCTCTTATTAGACCTCACCTCTTAAAGTTTCCATTCCCCAATAGTGCCTTGGTTGGGGGATCAAGTCTTTAACACATGGACTTGGGGGGACATTCCAGATCCAAACTGTAACATTAGCTCATTCATGCCTATTTTTATTTTTAAAATTATATATTTATTTTAAGATACGTATAAAAAAAGTGATCAGCACACAAAGTCATACTTTCTCACATGTTATTACTTAAGATAAATACAAACAAAATTCCAGGATTTATTTACTTAATGATATTATAAAGGCAAATATTAAGTGATAAATACTGATGTAAACAGGTGATATGCAGATATGGCAAAATCCTGAAGATGACCTGTGAACAGCTGGCATTTGAGGAAGTGGGTTTCTGTCTGAGGTCTGAAGCTCAAGCCAGAGGTCAGTGCTATGACTCTTTGTTAAGTAGCACTCTCTCTTTGGGATCCCAGGAATCTTCTCCGGGGTAACATTAGGCATTTCAGATTATAGTGTTCAAGACAAACAGGGTCTTATATGTCAACTCTCCCCCTTAAATACTCAGGTTCAATTAATAGGCTTTCTGTCTCAATGCCTTTTCATGGCTTGTATTAGGGTTCTCCAAAGAAATGGAATCAATTTATTTATTCCAATTTGCAGTGACTTAGGGGCAAACTTGGAAACCTGAGCTTTCAAGGATGAGTCTATCCATATGCAACTCCGTGTCTGTGTTATTCTTCTTCAATGCAATTATATATATATGTGTGTGTATATATATATATATATATATAAAATACACACATATATATTACTCATATATATTCATATGTATACATATTCATGCTTATATATATACAAATATATATATACATATTTGTATATTTGCATATACATATTTGTATATATATATTCAAACTGGAAGTCATATATATGTGTGTATGCGCACACACACACACACACACACATATATATATTTATATGACTCCCTGAGAAAGGGAGCCGGAGGGATGATGGGGGTGGTGTTTGGGAGATATGGGTTTGAGGGGTTGAATCACTAGTCTCTGGTTCTGGAGTCTGGTGGCAGGAGAAGATGCATGCCCAGCTCAGAGGTAGACTGCACTCCCCCTTCCTCCTCCTTTTTGTTCTGTTTGGACCCTCAAGAGATGCCCACCTGCTTTTTTTGAGTGAGATATTCTTTACTCAGTTTATTTTGACTAGAATGCTAAGTTCTCTGAGAAATACCCTCACATTCAGAAATAATGTTTCATCAGCTATTTGGGAACTCCTTAACCCATTCAGAGTGACACATAAAATTAACCAGCACATGGGTGAAGGTGGTGACTTATTAACCAACTTTCTGTGGAAGAGGCAGGAAACAATCCATTATTCTTTGACGTTGCTAAGTTCCTATGACTCTCATTGCACTTGTTTTCTTTACTTCTCACAACTGAACATTATTTGAGGATTGTTTATCAAGTACAATCTATGTGCCAAGCACAGTGCTCACTGGAGATCCAGAGAGAAATGAGAAATGTTGCCCTTGAAGAGTTATGGAAATCATTGTTAAGGAGAATTTGCGATGCTCTTAGGAGACAGATTAAGAAGCAGATTCAGGACAGTTAAAGCCCAGTAAAAACCGAAGACTTCTAAGAAAATCTCTCTATAATATATCCTGACGAAGAAGGAATTGCACTGAAGAAAACAGCACAGAAACACAGTTGCCTATGTTTCTGCATAGGCATGCATCCTTGAAAGCTGAGGTATCTGGGTTTGCCCTAAGCCACTACTAAAAGACAGTGGTTATCTTCATTATTTCTTAATATTTTGAGAGATGGGTTTTCCGCATTTTTCTCCCAACACTTATACTGAGGATATTTTTGAATGTCTATTCCAAATCCCTCCTATTGAAAGTTAAACTCATCCTGTCCTGGAGAATAGCTGTCTGCTGTTTCTCTCAATATCACGAATGACTAGAAAAAGCTTCTTATGAATCTGCCCTCCTCCTCCATCTGTATTCCATTCCAAACTCTACTATGCTCAGCACCTCTGGTCATGAATTCTATCATCCTGCTTTTTCCTTCTTGTATTTTTTTCTTCCAAACTTCCAAATAGCTGCACTAAAACCATCAGTGTTTCCCTCAAACTATATAAACATAAAGTTCTTTGGGCTTATTATTCCTGCTTCTGTATTTCAAATTTCTAAGGCTGCAGATTCTCCCTTCTTGTGTTTTTCATTTCTTCTTCAAATTTTGCTTCTCCTACAGATTCTAAATTTCAATTTCTTTGAAGTCCCAGTCTTTTTCTCTTTTAGTTAGATTTCATTTCCTTCTCAGGGAATAAGTAGTGCACCTTTTCCTTCTAAGCCTAGGGGCATATTTGGCATGTTTATTTCTCTGTGTCTCTCTCCAGAGATTTCTTCAGAATGAGGCTTGACAAGAGTAGACTGCTTAACAGAAGACTATAGAGGAGGATTAAGGATGAATAAAAATGCTTCCATTTGGGTGTACTTTGCATTCGCAGCACCACATTCAGGGAAGTTATTGGCATGTATGTATGTACATCCATATGCACACATATAAACACATATGTACACACACACACACACACACATATTTTTTTTTTTTTTTTTTTTTTTTTTTGCTGTCCTGAGGATTGAACCCAGGGTGTTTTACCACTAAGATACATCACAGCCCTTTTTTTCTTTTCTATTTTGAGAGGGAGCTTTGCTAAGTTGCTGAGGCAGGCTGACCTCAAACTGGTGATCCTCCTGCCTCAGCCTCCTGAGTTGCTGAGATTATGTGCACCAGTGTGCCCTTCTGAAGGAAGTTTCAGCTTATTTCTCCCTTCTGGACTGGAAGTAACATTAATTTTGTTCTATACACCTTTGGACATATGTATGCATTTGGTCAAGGGAAGGGAGCTCAGTGATTTTAAGTTGTATTATGAGGGCTGGAATCACACCATTCAGTATGTGAGAATCCTAGGGAAAAATTATATCCCTGCTGCTTTGAGAGCTTTTCTGGGTTGTAATTTCTAGGACCTGGATGTGTAGGGGTGCATTAATGCTGTTGCTAGCAGGGAGGTAGCAGATGGAAAATAAATATACTCAAGGGCTCAGAGGCTATTACTGATCTGGAGGCAGGTAGTCAGGCAACAGGGCGTAAATACAGTGAAACAGTGGAAAGAAGATATTCACCTTTGGTCTCTTGAGCAACACGAGCCACAACCTAGGATGGCTGGCTCAGGCCTTCTGCGTGGGGCCGCTTTAGTGGGTGGTGTGTAGAGCATTCTAGCCATGTATTGAACTCTGAGCAGCTGCATCTTACACATTTGAAAATAGCCTGAAAATGAGTTTTCTCAGGCCTGAGAGCTGCATGAGGCAGAGCTGGCAAGACAGATGGCAGTTGGCAACAGTGACCTGTGAATGGTCTGTCGCAAAGTGCTTTCTTTCCATGACTGTGTTGAAAGGGAGCCTCACACAACACTGTGAGGGACCCCAGGCAGGTATCAGTAAGACTCACTTACACAGAGGAAGAAGCTGAGGCTCGAGGAGCTGAGGTAAGCTGCCCACAGCCACATTCTCAGTCTTACTGTCATTTCGTGCTTTCCAGAGCACAATAGCTGAGGGTAGAATTGTATCTCAATAACACTGTCTAAATGACATTTCTTTCATTTTTATTTACCAATCTTTGGGAATTTTAGGTCCCCTAAAATCCCTGGGTAATAATAATATTAATAGTAATCATACTTTAAAAATAACTTCCCTTGTTTCAGTACTTGCCATATGCTAATTGAAACTCACAGCAATCCCAGTCCCTAAAAGTGAAATCATTATCCCTATTTAATGGTTGAAAAAAGTGAGATCCATCCAGAGAGAGGCACTAATTTGCTCAAGATAACACAGCTACTAAGTGGTTGATTTAAGATCATAATCAAAAGCTATATAATTCCAAGTTCACATATTTGCATTCAGACAAATTCAGTGACTGATTTAGAGAGCCCCATGGGTGTTGCCTTGTGCTCAAGTGTCTGCTTCTCTCCCAGGGAAAGGCCCCTTGGAGCAGCTCTGACTCTTGGCCTTGATGGTTGTGAGCTTCTGTCCCAGGTGTCTATGACTGCTTCATCCCTTTCACTACTTTCATTCCTTGTGACCGTGTGATCTAGCAATCACCCCAGTGAAAGGGTGGGCATTAGAAACTACTTTCCCCCAAAGACATGACCTGTTGCTTTGGTTTCTTACAGAGATATTGTCAACAAAACCCTTTTTGCTTTTTTATGTACTTCTCTTCCTCAGGACCTGGGCATGAACCCAGCGGGGTCGGGTGGAAGGCCTCTGCCTACACGTTGCTCTTCTCTTCCATCTGCTGTTTCTCCTCTTTACACAAGTCATGTTGCCCCTCATGTCTTCCATCCCTCAGCACATTCCTTTGTCTTTCACTCAAACAGAGCCCACCCTTTAGACCCTTAGACTGGGAGCCCATCATCCTTATTATAATGATCACTGACTAATACGTATGTCTTGAACCTTCTCCCATTAAATTGTGCTTGTGCTTTTGAGGCAATTTGTCTTTGCATTCACACACAAACTGAGTGCTTGCTGAGTATAGGAATGAATGAGTATAGACAAACAAAATTCCGTGGTTCTAGTTCCTGCTGATTTTAGATTATACTCCTACCAGAATCCTTAAATAAGTCCAGCTCATTTCTGCTTCATGGTGTTTGTACTTTCTGATTCCCTTCACCAGCATATTCTTCCTTAGAGTTTTTCGCAGCTTCTTAGACCCTTACTTCATTGAAATCCAATTAAACTCCTCAGAGAGATCTTCCTTGATAGTGCTATGTACTATCCCCTGAGGGTCTCCACCCCTTACTCTGATTTGTTTTTTCTTAATAGAACTATTCAATGCTTGTTTACCACTTGTTTTGCTCACTATGTTCCATCAAGTTGAGACCTTTGTTTTATTCCCTTTTATATCTCTGGAGCCTCGAATAGTTACTGGCAGTCAGTAGGAGTTCAATAAATATATATTGAAGGGATGAATTAAGTTGGGAAAGGTCCCTAAAAGTGTTGTGTGCCCACATGCTGAGCTTTCCTTGGTCTTGTTAGATGCTACTCTAGTGAAGACATTTGAAGTTCAACAGTCTGCTAAATCTAAAATGTTGACTCCTGAAAAAGTTAATTGTTTATTGATCTCTTCTTGTTGCTCCTTGAAAATGTGCATCTAGATCTATAAAACTCCTAGTTCAGAGTCCATTATTTCCTGGTATTTACATCTGGACAGTCTCATGATGAATGGCAGCTCACACACACAAATATATATATCTATATATATATTATTGGGGATTGAACCCAGGGGTGCTTTACCACCACACCATTATTTATTTATTTATTTATTTATTTATTTATTTATTTATTTATACTTTGAGACAGGGTCTTGCTAAGTTGCTTAGGATCTCACAAGTCGCTGAAACTGCCCTTGAACTTGCAATCCTCTTGCCTTAGCCCACCAAGTCAGGGATTGCAGTCATGGGCCACCATGCCCAGGGAATGGCAGCTCATATTAAAACATTCTTTTACTTGCCATCATTGAAAAAGAAGATTTTTTTGCAATTTAAATTTTAAAAAATACTCATACTTAAAAAATTAGTTTGCTAGTATTAAAATATTTAATAATTTTTGGATTTTAGTTTCTGACCATATAGACTAATAATTATTAGATTTATCCTCTTTCCTGAAATAAGGGAAAAGCAAGATGAAATACATGAAACAATGGTTCTCAAGACATTGGACCTGAGGTGGTAAAAGACAGTGATCTCTGCAGGATGGTAAACAAACAAAGTAAGCCCTATGGTTGCCCCAAGTTACTATCTTGAGAATTTCTAGGCTATGGTGCAGGGAAGGAACCTAGAATGGAGCATGGCAGTCTCCCTGAGTTTAGAGGCTGGAACTGGAAGTCCAGGTATACCCAATGGTCAGTTAGATTCCAAGGACAGATGACCAGAGAAGAGAGGGATGTGCGAGAGAAAAGCCCTTAGATCTACACAGGATCCCCCTGAGCACTCAGCAGGAGTCCTGATCTGCTCATGCACATGTAAAAAGCACCAGTGACTAGAGGGAGGGAGCAGTCTCTCCAGCTTATCTGATACAGGGAATAGAGCCTGTTCCTACCTGTAGGGGTGGAAAGTGTTGTAATTTCCAGGGTTGGGTGAGAAAAGCCAAATAAAAAGTGAAGATAATGTATGATTCCATTTATAGAAAATTATAGAAAATGAATGCTAATCTACAGTGACAGAAAGCAGATCAGTAATTGCCTAGGGACGTGTTGTGAGGGCAGAGAGATGCGGAAAGAGGGCAGGAGTAATCTTTTGGAGATAATGGGTATGTTCATTATCTTAATTGTGGTGATGGTTTCTTTGGTGTATACATATATCAAAATCCCCCAAAGCATAAATTAATATGAGAAATTTATTGTATGTTAATTAAACCTCAATAGAGCTGATAAAAATAAGTGAAAAATGTTCATTCACTAAAATCTTTTTAAAAAGAATTTTCTTCATCCTGCATTTCTTGAAAGAGCTAACTGAACACAATTTATTACTTTCTGAGCAACTCTGGGTCATCATTATGAGTGTGAGTTATTATTAGACAGCTTGAAAAATGAACTCAGAGGAGTATAACTGACTGAGCCTAGACATGGGATTTGGGTCTACTCTGAAAGTTCTGGCCTTGCTCTGCTGTCAGCTTTCATGACATCCTGCCAACAGCATATCCTCCTCCATGTTGCAACTTTATGGGAAGCACTGTTGGCCTCAAGTCCATTGCCAAGCTCTTCTGCAGACTGGAGCTCACAGGCCACCTCACCAGATGCTTGTATCCCACCCTGTGCAGTGCTAAGAGGCTCTCACTTGCTCAACTTACTTGGATTACCCCCAGCCCTCTCTCTTCCTTTTTAAGATCAATCCCTACATATGGACCATTCATTGCTTTTTGAAGGCATGACCAGGAAGCATTGTCTGTTCAGTAAATGGATGAATGAAAAAATAATAAAAAAATTCTATAACCTGATCTACACCATTGTCCTTTTTTGTCCCATGTGTGAGTTGTTGATCTTTTCATGATGCGTCTTTAGAAGTGCTGCTCCTTAGGATCCTGCTATTGCACATGGTGATGTGGACATTAGAGACCAGGGCTCCAAGATACTGGTCACATTGTATCATGAGCATTGAAGTCCCAGAGATAAAAGGAACGGCAGTGTGATTGCTGTGGAAAATACCATAGACTTTGTTTCCCTGTCAGTTCTAGGCATATGGAAATTGGAATAGTTGTTGGCCAGGCCAGATATGTACAGATTCCTTCTTCTCTTCAACATCCTCAAAGTTTTAAATTATTTCTGGTGCCTCTTTCATCATTTATTTCAAAAGCAACAAGGCTTTTTCCATAGGTTTGTTGATAGTTTCTAGCTGAACTTTTTGGAGAATAAGCATGCCAATGGCATAGTTAATGTTGGCATGAGCCATTGATTTGGGCTTGTGATATTTGCTGGAACATTGTGTCCTGAATAAAACATAAAAAAAACACTAAAATGTAACCTCAGAAGCTGAATATTTAGATGGTCATGAATGAGAAAGCACAATCCAATTATTTTTTTTCCCCTGGAGTATACAGAATGTAGAAATCTACATCTGGAGGATTAGTACTTGACTTTAAGAAGTGTAGGATTCAGAAATATTCCTTTTAAGAATGAATAGAGAATATGAATAATGACATCTGAAAAGTTTCTTGCTTAAAATGGCTATACTCTGTGTAACATATAATAGTAAAGGTCGTTTATTGGCATGTATCATTGAAATGTTGGCATTTAGAAATGAATTGCTATAATAGAAATAAATTTTGTATTGCTGCCATCTAATAAAAATATACTGAATTAATAATCCCTCTGGGGCTGATGGCTTGTTTAACGTTTTTTCATGTTGTGAGAAATTATTATTCTGCTATTGTATTCACCAATTAACTTAAGAATCTGTGCCTAAAAATCTTACCTCTAAGGCAATAAAATAAAGCATTTTTTTCTCACTGGGATAAACTGTAGCATTGGCTTTTAAAAAAATCTTTCCATAACTACTGTGTCCAGGTCTTTTGCTATGCAAATTTATAGTTCTCTTCACCTTCATGGGGGGAGTATATTTTCTATCTCTGTGACAGTATGTTTGGCTGAAGAGAATAGAGCAGAAGTGACACTGTATAAGTTCTGAATCTGGGACTTAAGTGATTCTGCATTTCTTTGCCTTTGCCATTGCTGTGGAGAACGTGCCCAGCCCCAGTGGAAGGAAGAGGATAAGGAACATGGAGCAGAGCTATTCAACTGAGCCAGCTGGGTTCTGGCCAACACACAGATATGTAAGTTAAATAAATGCCTATTGTAGACCCCTGAGATGTTTGGGTTATTTGTTATATAACATAATTGTAGCAATATCTAACTAATACAGCCACAATGAATTTCAATGTTAGCACCAAAAATAGTTATTCACAGCAAATTTTCTAACATTTGCAGCAAATGACACACATGCAATGAATGTTTTGCTTGTGCCTTAGGGTACTGGATTAGAAATCATCATGACATCAGTTTCCTAGAACTATAGAAGTTAAACAAACCATAATAAGATTAAATTAGATAAGTAATATGGAAAGTATAGAAGTTCAGATTTTGACTGTCTTACCTATTTATCTTTTATACAATCTTGTCACCTAGTAGATATTCATCAGGAATTAGTTGAATAAATAATGAACCAAGCGATGGAGCTTCTTTTCCTTTCTTTTCATTTTAAAACTGTTCTTTAACAGTTTGCTTAAAAAAAAGCCAAACATTTAAGGAAGACTCATCAAACAACAAATAAACCAATCAGAAATTAAAAAATCATTGCTCTAGGTCAGGGGTTTTCAAATGGTTGTGATTTTGCCCCCCAAGATCTGGAGATTTTTGGTTGTTATAACTGTGTGTGTGTGTGTGTGTGTGTATGTGTGTGAGCGTGAGCACGCACACGTTACAGGCATGAGGCCTAATGGCATCTAGTAGGTAAAGATCACAGGTATTGCTAGATATCCTACAATGTGCAAGATAGACTCCTATAATAAAGAATTATTTAGCCCAAATAATGGTTATGTACCCTTTGATTTTTTTGTTTTCTTTTATCTTTTGTCTTTCAGATTCCTGAAAATTCCTCCATCTCCTCCTCCTCCTCCTCTTCCCCCTCCCCTTCCCTTCTCCTCCTCCTTCTCCTCCTCCTCCTCCTCCTTCTTCTTTTAAATGCTTCTTGTTTCTTTGTGCAGGCTCCAAAGCTTGTCTTTACTTCTCTTTTGCCCTTTTCTTCCCCAGCCTATTGGGAATGACCTCCTCAAATCTCATGCCACTCTTGGGTTTCTTCCTCGGGATCAGTACCTTATCCACCCTAATTCTCTTTCATTATTTTGACACAAGATGGGCTTTCTCTTTCTTATTTAAGCTCAGTTCCATCTTCAATCTTCAACTCAAATTTTCTGCAGCCCCTGCTTCCCCTAGCTGATCTCTGTGGAAGGTTATGATGGAAGATCTAGATATAGTACTGCTTTAAATTGATGTTTTTTCTTAATAACAAGTAATATAAAGTTTGTGTGTTAATGGATTTCTAGTTATGATGAAAGTGTGGGATTTATGTAGGTTTTCATTCCTGTTGACTTGTATAGTTTTTTGGAGGATATGTGGAAAGATTCAGATTTAGGCGACCACTGTTATTTCAGCTACCCAGATGATGCCATTGATCTTTTGACTTTGCTTATAGTATCCTTGTAGTACAGAAGTTTTGCAATTTTAATTGCAAAGTCTTTTTTCTTTTCTTTTTTTGTGGTGCTGGGGATCAAACCCTGGGCCTTGTGTTGTGCATGGTAGGCTAGCGCTCTACCACTGAGCTACACCCGCAGCCCCTTGTCTTTACTTATTGCTTAAGGACTTTGGTCATACTTGAGAAAGTTTCCCTCTCACAAAGATTATAAAAATGTAAATTTTCAGTATAATTTCTAAAACAATAAAAATTTTAAAATCTGAATTCCTATATCGTGGGACATAGGAATTTTTTCTTTTTCAGTACTGAGGATTGAACTAGAGACACTTCCGCCCCCATTCTTTCAAAAAAAATTTTTTTTAGATGTTGATAGATTTTTATTTTATTCCTTTATTTATATGCAGTGCTGAGACTAAAACCCAGGGCCTCACACATGCGGCAAGCGCTCTACCACTCATCCACAAACCCGGTGCCCCCACCCTTTTTAATTTTTATTTTAAGACAGGTTCTTTCCAAATTGCAGAGGCTGGCCTCAAACTTATGTTCCTCTTGCATCAGCATCTGAGTTTCTGGGATTACAGGTATCATCACTCTGCTTAATACATAGGAATTTAACTTAAATTTTTTCTATAGCTAGTTGCCTTAAAAATAATGTATTATATCAGAGAATTTTATATGGTAGTCCCTACCATATAAAATCATTAAAGGTGAACTAGAATATTCTGAACCTTTGACATTTATCTCCATAGTTCAATCTATACCAGGCTAATACATTTCAAAGGGAATTACCTCTAATAATTATAGAAATCTTATTTAAGCATGTCACATTTAAATAAACTGCACAGCAGATGCTATAGGTAAGCAAATGAACTTGAATCTTATTCTTATGGGCCCTTTCCAAACTCTTAGGTCAGAGAAAGAATAAAACTTTTATAAGGTATTTGGATTTATAAGGCATAAAGGATTTTGATGTGAAAATTATTGAAGGCAGGCAGGACTCATGTCTGAATCAGAGTTAATTAAACAGAGACCAAGATCAAGGTTAGTTAGAAATGTACCCCTTTTTACATATGCATTTGAATTCATTTTCAACCTGTGCCAACTTGCAAAAGACTTTAAAGTGGAAGTATTCAGGATTAGTAAATGATTGTGCTTAATGCAATTTGAAGTGCAAATACATTTTGATTCATGTGCCGGTTCCAATGATTGATAATGGCTGCTTGAATGCTGGGTTAAGAAGGGTTCTGAGCCCAAATATCAGTTGAAAGAATGATACAAGGACAATTGATGATTAAGAGTGGAGTGGATGTTAGTGGAGGTGTTATGAGTACAACACATTTGTTGTCCCCATGAGCTTCTTTTGTCTTGATTATCATTTTCTCAGATGGTATCTGGCATATGAGAAAGTGTGAACACACTTTAACGTGTCTGGATTTGAATCCTGGCTCTACTACTTAGTGGTTTTTAAATCCAAATACAAGTTGGATTTCAGTATTTCCCTTTCTTTATCTAAGTGAGTTGGGGCTAATAATAGTCCATACCATATAAAATTATTGTAAAGAATACTGATGAATAGATAAAATGTTTAGATTACTCCCCGGTTTATTAAAAACATTATTTATTATTATTAGTGTCATTAGTATCTATATGATAGATGTCAAATAGACATCTGTGGAATGTTTTATTACAATATTCCTTTTGTGCACAAGAAATCATCCTCCTGTCTGCTAGCCTGCTAACTATGCTTTTAGAAAGCTTAGCTATACTCAGTAAGAGAGTCACATCTGTATTATTACTATGTTTTACTGAGTATTTCCTTACCCAAATTACAGAAAAATTAAATCATTTTTTGGTATTAGCCTTGCAAATCCGGATCTAAAAGAGACCCATTTCCTTACCAAACTCAGGAAAGTCAGTGGGAGGATGATTATGAGGTGTTGCCAACTCCTCAGAAGAAAGTAGATATTAAACATGGGACCATAAAATCATTAAAGGTGAACTAGAATGTTCTGAACCTTTGACATTTATCTCCGTAGTTCAATCTATACCAGGCTAACACATTTCAAAGGGAATTGCCTCTAATAATTATAGAAATCTTATTTAAGCATGTCACATTTAAATAAACCGTACAGCAGATGCTATAGGTAAGCAAATGAACTTGAATCTTATTCTCAGGAAGAGATTTTCAAAAATAAGGAAGGCATATTTCAATTTGTTTATGTACATTTACTGCAAGAAAGAACCAAACAGGCATCATTAGAGCAGCTGGGAGAGAGTATTGGATTTGAACTTTGTTTTTAAATGAGTCTGTGTGTGCTCTGTTTTGGATCACTTTCTGAAGTCAATACCCGTCGACCTGAAAGGACCTCTTTGAGATCTGAATGGATGTCTATCCCTGGAGATAACGCTTAGGGAGACTACGTTTGGGTTTTAAAATTCCTGTCCAAGATAGACTTCTCTTTAAAAATAATCATTGTTATCTTTCGGGAACCAAATCACAGGCAATTATGTAACTGTGTTTTAATTTCCTGTTGGAAACTTTAGAGAACACTGCCTTATGCCCAGTGTGTGGATGGCAGACCAGCAGCATCCGAATCACCTGGAAGCTTGTTAGAAATGCAGACTCTCAGGCCTGATCTCAGACCTCCTGAATAAGAATCTACATTTTCACCAGGTCCCCAGGTGATATATAAATGCACTGAAGTCCAGGCAGCCCTGCTTTAGGTTGATGGACAATCTAGTGAGCTGAATGAGACTTTGGCTAAGCATCTGGTTGAGGTAGTTCATTACAGAGTTCGGACTGCTAGTCATTTAGACAAATTCAAGTTGGATAATGTGGGAAGAAAATATTGGCTCAAATGGCATGATGATTTTGTAAAAAGAAGGTCACCAGAGAGTATTAAAATACAGAAAGGCAATTTCTGATCACTGTGGGTCATACTGCTTCTGTCCTATTACTTATATAATTAGAAAAGGTATTGTTTTCTGTTGTCTGCTTTTATAGCCAGATGCAGTGGAATGTAGTATCCCATCTGTTTAGTGATTCAGGAGTTGGATTTTCATGGGAAAAAGTTATCTAATTACAGGGTCACTAAATTCTTGTTAATTTCACTGCATTCCTGTTTTCATTCTCCATGGAGAGAGATTGGAAACATCCAGAAAGGGCAAGTCATGTGTGCTGAAGGAAGTCTGCAATCGTTGGCTAATTTAAAACAAAACAGTCATGTGGCCATCCGCATACAATCATCCTGTTGCCTTCGGCAGACTCTTCTTTTGTCACAGCTGATATCCAAGGATATGTGTCTTCTACTTCCTGGACTGAGAATTGCAGTGGATTTAAAGCTCTCTTTTGTATGGTTTGTCACGAAGTAATGGTACCTGATGAGATGATGTCCTTCCTCTTGGAGACAGAGCAGCTAATGAGATTTGACCACTGCCTCTGATTCAGGGCCCACGACTGATGAATGCGCTGATGACTACTCACCCCAGTAAGCTGATTTTTATTGACAGTCTGTTGACATAACAAACTAAACATTTGTGATTTAAGGGTTTCTAAGCCCTTAAATAAATAAGACCTTTTCTGATAGTATTTTTTTTTTTTTGTAATTTGTCTTAATTAAACATACCAACCGCCTTCCAGGAAGCTCTCTTATTTATTTACAAAAGGTCTCTGTCTAAAAAGTTGTGTGTGTCTGTGTGTGTGTGTTGCCAAACTCCCCCTCCACCAGCAAAGCTCAGCAAGATATGAAACCTGGTGTAGTAATTGATTTTTCAATTTCAATGTTGTTGGGAGATGGAAGTAAAAGGGTTACATCAGAATCCATCCAGAAACATTCTGCTGTAAATCAAACTATGCTGGTGAGTAACTGTTGTTGCCTTGGTGAGCTTTATTGCCATTTGCTGATGCAGCTTGCTCTTGCCAGTCCACCACAAGGGACATATAATGGGAGCCCCATAGTCAAGCCCCTCTTGGAAAAAAAAAAATCCATAAAAGAGCATAGATGTGAACCCAGCAATAAATTCTGGAGGCATTTGTGCTGGAGCCATGAAATGATACCAATAACTCCTTAGTAACACATTAAGGGGACAATAAAGGGAATTCACCAGTTTTTTTATGCATTAGAGCTATTTTTAATTATAACTCATCAAAGACACAGCAGAGCATGTGACAGCAGCTGTTTACCCACTACCCTTCACTCATTTCAGGTTTTTATCTTGAACAATCCCTTTATTTCACCACTCAGAGCTCATTATTTAAAACAACCTTGAAGACTGGCTCAGCCATACTCAAGAGGCCCTAAGTGGGTTTGTCACCCTGCAATGATTTCTCACCCTTACACAGTTGCTTTCTTTTATCTCTTTCATCCTCTTCAATGTCAGATGAGTGATCAGCCAGTCTGTATAGTTTGAGTTATGCACCTACTATGTGTCTAGCACTGTGTTAAGTGTCAGAAAGGATATGAAGAAAGAGGAAATCACTGCCTCTTGTCTTCAAGAAGCTCAGAGCACATTTAGAGATGCACAGGACACAACAAAGGGGTGAGGAAGAAAATGCTGCAAGGGACAGTTAAACACTAAATGGCTCAAGGAGGGAAACGCTCAGCACAGCAGGGACAGTTAGGGAGGGCTTCTGGGAGGGACCTGAACTGGGCTCTGAACAGGAGGCAGAGCACAAGGGCAGATGGAAGGGTTGAGGGTGCTGCTGTCTGAAGGGTGGGCTCTCTGGAGCAGAAGCTTTGAGTTAGACCTCGGTGGAAAAAACTTGGATAGATTGGGGTTGGTACGTGCGACATAGAAGACGATGTTGGAGTGCTTCACCCAGAAAGGACCAACGAGCTAGAGTCAGATCAGGGCCTCTCCAGTGTGGGAGAGGATGAGCCTAATGGCAGTGGGGACAGTGGGGGAAGGGAGAGCCAAGGAACACTATAAAGGGCATAGGGCTCCTTCCCTCAGTCCAGAAATTCTTCAGTTATCTCCCTTCCTACTCAGTACTCTCTGTGAGCCACTTGCTTTGAGCTCGCTAAAATAAAATATTTCCAGCTTCTACCCTGCACCTACTGAAGATTTTTAGTCATTCTCCATGAATTTTGCATATGAGGAAACTGAGACTTAGGGAGGCTAAATAACTTGCCCAGTTAATCACAAGGGATAGAGCTGAGGTTTGTGCCCATCCTCCGAAGTCTGTTGCTTCTCCCCCACAGTTTCTGTTTCTGTGCTCTCTCTGCTGTATGGAGAAGCAGGGCTGGCAGCATTTGTGTTGCTGTGACTTTGATGCAGCAGTGGTACACACTTGTAATCCCAGCAGCTCAGGAGACTGAGGCAGGGTTGCAGGTTCAAAGTCAGCTTTAGCAATTTAGTGAGGCCCTAAGCAACTTAGTGAGACCTGTGTCAAAATAAAAAATAAAAACGGCCCGGGGATATGGCTCAGAGGTTAAGTGTCCCTGGGTTCAACCTCTGGTACCAAAAAACACCAAAACAAACAAACAAAAAAACCCCCAAAGCATGTATATATAATATATACTTACATATATAGGTGTGTGTGTATGTGTATGTGTGTAGATACATATCTGTAGTGTGTGTTCTGTGGGACAAACAACACACCTGTAATTCCAGCTGCTGGAGGCTGAGGCAGAAGAACTGCAAATTTGAGGACAGCCTCAGGCACTTAGCAAGACCCTGCCTCAGAATAAAATTTTTAAAAGTTGTGGATACAGCTTAGTGGTAAAATGCCCCTGAGTTTAACCCCCAACTACAAACAAACAAACAAAACCAAAAAAAGTCACCTATGATATTTCATCACATGAAATATTTTTCTTTTGTAATGTTTCTAACTGACCTGGAGAGAGAATGCAAATGAGGCAAGAGTCCACAGCCAACAGCCTAGGTGAAAAGTTTGTTCTTGGTTCTGTTTTTAGAAATCTTTTCATTTTTTTCCCTATAAATTTAAAATTTTTCAAAATGAGAAGGTATCAATGAGAGGGATGCAGTTTGCCTCCTTTTCCTCCTTCTACCTTCCTACCAACTGGGTAGTGGCAAGTCCAGAACAGACTTCGACTTACAGGTAAAAGCCACCTGTTGAGGAAGGGTCTCCTCCCAAACCCACCCCAGCCTTGGACCATGTACCTCTGTGCTAACACATAACACAGGGATAAGCAGCTATCGCATTTAACAATGACAAAAGCATGAACCTTGTGTACTTATGTTTGTGGCTTCTGGAACTGGTTTGCCTGGGTCCAATCCCAACTCTGTTGCTTGTTAATTAGGCAGGTTATTTCAACTTCTCTGTATCTCAGTTTGCACGTTAAAATGGGCACAATATTACTTTTCTCATAGGGTTGTTGTGAATATCAAGTAACCACATTACATAAAGTGTTTAGAATAATGCTTGGCATTTTGTAAGCACTCAGTAAATGTAATTATTATCATAGGCCTTTAATATGTATTTAAATGGAATGATTAAACAGCAAAGAAGTAGAGTGATGATTAACTCAAACCTGGCTCTGAGGGACAAGAGGCAATTTGTGTGGTAGAGTAGTCAGAAGAAGGAAGTAAGTTTCATATTGGTTTGGGATTAGAGAGAGCTCTGCAATAAAAGGAATGTTGGTGTCAAGCTAGGTATGAATCTGTATTTTATGTAATAAACAGCCTATAAAAAGGCCATTGGAAAAGGCAGTCTATTTATTTGCTTTCAGACTCCTGTGTTAGCAAAAGCCAAGGAGAACCTCTGGGGCCATCAGCCTGCCAAGGCCTGGATCACACTGCTGTTCACTTGGGGGCCAGGAGGCGCAGGTGACAGAGTGTTCACCTGATAGGTGGGGACCAGATTCTGTCACTACCCACTGCACGATTCCTCTGGCTTTAGTTTCCCCATGAGCAGGAGAGGGCTTAGTTTTCAAGTCTGGGCCTTCAAGTCAGCTTCACCTGGAGGAATTCTCTGAATTTAAATAGAAATCATTTGTGGGTGCTTCAGTATTCATTTCCAATACAGCAGGCAGATATTTATTGACGTGCCAGCCCTCTGATGCCTGCTCACTCAGCCCCTGTCCTCTGCTTCAGAGCTTGATGCATCTAATTGGGGAAGATATCTGCTTGGATCCTGCAAGGATCTTGGTTCCATCCTTCCATGCACACTTTTGTGCCAGCTCCATGTTGGGCACTGGGTACACAGTGATAACCAGTCATCATGTCTGCCTCCTGCCACTCAGAGTCTCTTGGACTAGACAGATAATACCCAATAAAAGCATATATAGTTATAAACTTGTGCCAGGAGTTCTACCTGGTAGGCTCCTAAGAGATTGCTGAGGTTGTGCATTTAAGCACTCATCTACAGGGGAGAAAGAAGCAGCGGCTTGAAGAGGTGGTGGAGGAGCAGGGAGACCGATCTAGTGGAGGGATCAGTCCCTGCAAAGGGAAAATTGCCCCAAGCCTTATTAGTTTTCAGACAGTACGGAGGCAGTGCCTCACATTCTTACTGTGAGCATTGCAACTTAAAGCTTTTTTCTAATATCTTTTTGAAGAACAAAGCAAAAATGAAAAATGGACCACATTTTAAAATTGATGAAGTAAACACATTCATTATAAAAAAGTTGGAAAATAGAGATATGACAGAAAATAAAAAGGAAAAAAAATCCCTTCTCTTATTACACCCAGATATAATCGCTTTGCTATTGTTAGATATATCTGCATCCATCTCTGCATCTATGTCTCTGTGCTGTCTATATAAAGTCTATATCTACATCCACATCTAATTCCATTTTCATTTCCATATCTATATCTATCTCCAAGGAAGCCTATAGCTCGCATCCTATTACAACTTGCTGTTTTACTTGTGAAGCAAATCCCAGGCATCATATCATTTCATCCGTAAATATTTCAGAATATACACATCTTTTTCCTGGTGGTGTTCATTCTGCATGGAGGTGATGAGGGAAGTGACAATAATGCCTGTATCAGTCATTGCATTGAGCTTCCCAGAATAATTGGGCAAGCAGTTCTCATTCTAATAGCATTCCGATGATAGCAACAATAATGACTAACACGTTATAACAATTATAATTTTCACCACAACTTCTCACTTCATTCTGTTAGGAAACATTTTTATTCATATTTTGTGGACAAAGAAATGGGGGCTCAGGGAGGTGACACAGGCATCCTCCAGTTGATCAAATTGGCTCACATGGCCTCAGTCTAGGTTTGATTTCCGTGCACCCAAGACTTCCAAATTTTAGTTAACAAGATGCTTTGAGATTCTAATTGGATAGTAATTAATGATTTGGATTGGAAATGTTCTGTCATTAAGTCAGAACAGAAGAGACCAAAGTAAATACCTGAAGATTCATTTAAGTAAGATTCTGCTTCTAATAATTTATACAATGTAAATTATTTCTTCTGAAAGTATAAACATGCTTTTACATTCTAGAAAAGATTGCATACCAACTGAGTTGCTTGGTTTCATTTCTGCCTGTGAGTTCTTGGAGTTTTTTTTTTTTTTTTGGTAAAGTAACTAACATGTTCTTCCCTAGCATATAAATTCGAACACAAATTTCAAGCTTCAAGTCATTGTTAAGTATGAACAAAGAGCTAGATATGTGATCTATGGGAAGGTAGACAACAATGAATCCGTCTGCTTCCAGCAGGGGAAATCAAGCCCTCCCTTTTGTTATTCTAGGCTATCAGAGAAAACTGATTTCTCGGATGCATTTTGAATAGCTCATCTAAAATGGCTCGAGGCAAGCAGACACTCGAGATTTTACAAACAACCTTGGGGTTTCTATAGATCATTCTTATGCACACAAGGTACCTTGACAGACTGACAAACATGCATGGGTTTTGCAGGGGATTAAATTGGTCATTTTTTGTATGCTATGAAAAGGTTTTCTATGTGGGTTATCATACTTCTTTGCAGAGACAGTGAAACAAGTTTTGCTTGTTTTTGTTTTGCTTTGTTTCGCAGCACTGGGATCGAACCCAGGGCCAGGCAGGTGCTCTATGACTGAGTCATACCCCCAGCTCAAGAAGCATTTTTTTGAAAAACATTCCACAGTATGTTTAGTAATAATAATAATGGCATTTCCTTAGTACTTTGGAGTTCATTAGGAGATTATTAACAGCAACCCACTGAGTTTGGTAATATCTTCACTTTCATTTTTCAGATGAGGAAACTAAGCCAAAAAGACATGCAGTGACTGTCAAGCACAGTTTCCCCATTTTCCAACATCTGTTGTACTGCACTCTCAGACATCATACTGAACAATAAGATTTCAGTTCAAGGGATGGTCTTTATGTGAATCAAGGTCAATGGCTGTCTTTGATGATGAAGGTTATCTAAAGAGGGAACCACCTAATCTGTTACTTTTCCTTGTTTGCAGCTCTGCTGAGGGAATGCTGAGGGTTCCGGGGCAGCAGGCTCACCTCACACATCTCCTTGGATGCTCAGGGGGTGACAGAGGTGCCTAAATGCTGCTGATGCTCTAACCATGACAGTCTTCCTGAGGTTACAAGTACATTGCCTCTCTTGGCTTGGTTTCAACCTGGAAACAGGCACAGGAAGTAAGGTCTCCTTCCCCTATTTCTCTGGGGAAGCTTGAGAAGATTTCCTCTTTCTAAGGGTTCACAAATTGTCCTCTGTCTGAGTGGTTCACAAATGTGTGCCTTGGAGTGGCCAAGAGGGGTCTGCAAGAGCACCAAGCATGCTGGTGGGTGAGATAAATGAAGTGTCTCCCATGTAAGTGTTACTATTTTTCAAGTAAATGAGGTTGCTATTGGGTTTCATTAAAATAAAAATTAATTTAAGAGTGAGACTGAATGCTCAGTAGCTTTTTGCCATGATGTATTTTTGTTACCAGCAGTTCAGAAAACTATTGCCATTGTCTCAGGGGTGGGGGTGGGGTATAGAGTGGGTTGGAAGCAGAATTGCCTAATGTGAAAATCTCCTCTTACACAGAAGGCAGACTTCCAGAGGAGCAGGGTGCTCGTGTGCAGTGCATTATGGGTTTGTTTGTTTTTTAACTTCAAGTTGCTTAAAGCTATGATGTCTCCTTTCATTGATAGGACAGAGATTCTCATCTTTTGAGACTGGAGCTACTAGGATCCTCAGAGATCAACTAGTCAGGAGGTCATTTCACAGATGAAGAACCTGAAGCTAGGAGAGGTGAAGTCACTTGCCTAAGGTCACACACTTACGGGAGGCAGCTGGACCTGGGTCTGAAATCCTCTGACTCTTTGCATCTGGAGTAGCCACTTTACTGAGTGCCCCCCATGATGAGAGCCTCCCTGATGGGTACCCACTCTGCTGCCACCACTTTCAGTGGCCCTTCATGTAATGTCCTCATTGTTTTAATTAATCATTACAGCAGTTTTGTGAGGTAGATGATGTCATTCCCCTTTTACAGATGGAGAAGCTGAGGCACTGATCAGGAATATATTCAAAGTCATACAACTAGCACATATGAATTGAGCTCTGGGATACCTTCAAATTCCGTGTTTTTAACCACCACACCATATTAGTATATAGGACCCTAAAACATACTGTTTTATAATTTGGTTTTTTTTTCCCACTTAAAATGTCTCCTAAGTTACATGATGTTTTTCTACCCCATGATTTATATTATATAAATATAACATTTTAAATTTATAATTATATAAATATGTTGTATAATATATATTTATGCTATTATATATTATGCATTTATATATATTTATGCTATTATATATTATGCATTTATATATGATTTATTTACATCATACATATATTATACTTCCTCTTTCATTCTCTCTCTTTTCTCTTTTTTTTTTTTTGATACTGTGGACTTAACTCAGAGGTGCTTTACCACTGAGTCACATACCCAGTCCCTTTTTATTTTTTATTAACTAAGTTGCTTAGAGCTCACTAAATTGCTGAGGCACTGGGATTACAGGCATATGCCACCACACCCAGCAGATATTTTACTCTCTTCCTAGGAGCTTCCCTATCAATTCCTACTAATTGAAACAATGTCAAATTTTGAAGAAAATTCTTTGTTATATTTCCTTAGGCTAAATTTCCAGAAGTGGAATTGCTTGGCTAAATGGCATGCACATTTAAAGATCTTTTGATCTTATGAGTCTGCCTGGCCCACCATAACAAAATGTCCTAGACTGGGTGGCTTCAATTTATTTTCTCACAGTTTTAGTGGCTGGAAAAGTCCAAGACCAAGCTTCCAGCAGTGCTTTATTTCTGATAAGGATTTATTTCCTGCTTGCAGGTTGCCTCTGTGTCTTCAATGGTCCTTCCAGTGTGTGTGTGTGTGTGTGTGTGTGTGTGTGTGTGTGTGAGAGAGAGAGAGAGAGAGAGAGAGAGAGAAAGAGAGAGAAAGAGAAGGATATCTCTGGTGTTCCTTTTTTCTTTTCTTTTTTGGTTTAGTACTGGGGATATAACCCATGGATGCTTTACCCCTGAGCTACACTGCTACACCCCCAGCCATCTATGTTTTTTCATTTTGAGACAAGGTCTTGCTAAGTCGCTGAACTTGCAATCCTTTTGCCTCAGCCTACTGAGTTGCTGGGATTACACATGTGTGCCACTGTGCCCTATTATCTCCCTTCATTTTATACAGGAAATAAAAGCATATTGCAGCAGAAAGGAAGGAAGGAGGAAAGGAAAAAACAAACAAACAAACAAACAAACAAACTACTTGGACGTAATCCCTGTAAATATTTTTAGCTAAATCTCTCTAGACTTCCCTTTGCAAATATATGCATATGATTATATTATGCACAGACTTTAAAATTTTTTTCAAAAATCAAACAGCTATTAAACCCATTTTAAGCAGTACCCCAAATCTTGTGGGTCTTGCTTCTTCTCCTTCCTTTCCTGATGGAGCTACCCTGTTAAGCCCCAGCTACCAACCCTGCCAGGGCCATTGCTGCCACTTTCATGGAGCAGACCTGAGGAGGTTGTGGCACCTTCAGTAGCTACCTGGAGAGGCTAGGTAACTCAATCCAGACAGGCTGGAGGGGGCTAATGCCCTGTGGGGTGAACTTGAACTGTAAGAGGCAGAAGACAGGAGGGCATCCACAGATACATTGTTCATCCTTTCTCCATTCAATGGATGGTCCTGACAAGCAGGGTTACATGCCATCTCTTGGGACACAGTTTGAGCAAACAGCATTATTGCTTCACACACCACAAGCATTGGGTTTCCTTCCTTCCTGTTTCCTTCACTCATGCTTCCCTCAGGTTGCACCTTCAGTAAAGCAGTAGCACAAAAACTGACTGCACTCTCTATCTACTAGCGAATTTTGGCCAAGATGATATTATTGTATTTTTATCCCAGGAAGGCATATAGGTTTGTTTAACTTTACATTTTAATTCTGATCAATTTGGTGTTTCCTTCCTTGGTTTCATATGCATTCATCACTAATATAACTCCAGATTCTTTGCTAGAGCTTCACAAAACATTTCTGTATAACCAAAGAGTTGAGATAATCCATTATTTCCTTCTGGAACCCTTGCCTTTATGCGCTCATCTCTTTTGGTCGCTCTCCAGGTCTGCTGCCGAGTTACCATCCTCACATTCTTCTTGGCCATCCTCCTGAGGATTCCCTTCATCTGACTTCTGGATCAGGTTCTCAGCCACTTAAATTGCACAACTTCTTTGTTTTCCTCCCTTATTTTGATGGAGTGTCTCCTCTACTCGTCTTTTTGAGAAAGGGTGTAGAGAAGGCAAATTTTTGAAGACTTATCCTCTCCTCATTTGATGGTCTGGATGGGTCCTGAATTCCAGGTTGTTGCACTAATTGGAGTAGGCTAGCTGTTCAAATTTCAGTGATTTAACACAAACAAGGTTTTGCCCAACTAATTGTTAAACACAGATGTTTCATGGGCAGCTTCTTACATGGCGATTTAGGGATCCAGGCTTCTCCCAACTGGCGAATCCATCAAGGTATTGAAGCCTCCTCTAGGTTTTCTGAAACTCTTCAGTGACAAGGGAAGAGAATATGGAAGGTCATGTGATAGTCATTAGAGGACAGGCCTGGAAGTAATGTCTGTTACTTTTCTCCATGTCCCATTGATCAAAATTCAGTCAAATGGACCTCCTAACTGAAAGGAGACTGGGAAATGAATCTGCATGTATTCATTTAGAAGAGGAGAAATAAGAATGTTATGAAGACTGGCATTCTCAGCAATAGTTGGAAATCATTTCTCCTTACTATTTTAAAGGCATTCCCTGTTTGTCTTCTGGCTACCCATATGATTATTGAATAGTCTGGTACAATTCTGATGGCTATTTCTTTGTATCTGGAATGTTGCATTTGGCAACTGACTGATGAAAGTTCTGTGGAAAAACAGGTGAATAAGGGAGAAAAGTCCACAGGAAATGTACTCCTTTGTCACATTGCCTGATAAACATGTAGTTCTTAACTGAGAGTGATTTTGCCCTGCAGGAGACATTGGAAAATGTCTAGACATTTTGAAGCTCACAACTTGTGTGTGTGTGTGTGTGTGTGTGTGTGTGTGTGTGGTTGCTACTCCAACCCGGTGAGTAGAGGCCTGGGATGTTACTAAACATCCTATCAGGCACAGGATAGCCCCCACAACAAAATCATCCAGCTCCAAATGTCAATAGTGCTATGGAGGAGGAACCCTTCCCTACGCATTATGTCTGGGCTTGGAATTTAGAATGTGTTGTCACTGCTGCCGTAAGAGAAGAGCGCACAAATGGGAGCACACAGAGATATTTGATGAAATTTTCCTGGAGATTAGGGAGAGTCGTTCTGTGCAAGAAACTTGCCTTAACTAATTTGCTGTGTCTAGGTTTGGGTTACCAGAACAGGTGACTTTGTTCAACAACCAAAGCAGACCAACTGGAGGATAACTGATACCTTTGATATTGAGATTCCATCCATGAATACGGATTTCTATTTTATTGTGTTATTCCCTAATGACTTTCAAAATGAAATTTTGTAATTTTCTTCACTAAGTTTATTGTCTATTCTTATTTGATTTATTCCTAGGTATCTCATTTTTTTAGTGATTACTGGTAAACATTATCTCTCTACTTTCTTTTGATCATCATGTGCTCAATATTTCTTCCTAATTTTATTTTTTATTTTTTAGTTTTTTGGGGGTACCAGGGATTAAATTCAGGGGCACTCAACAACTGAGCCACATCCCCAGCTCCTAATTTTTTTTTAAAAGTTCAAATATATAGAAAAATAGAATTAACAGTACAATGAACAATGGCAACTTGAAAAATTTACATTTTGAAGTGCTTATTACTAATAAATGCAATTATTTTTGTATGTTGAATTTTTAAAATTATTTTGTAGGTATGTATAACCACCTTGCACAGCACTTCTACTAATTCTAAAAAGTAGTGTTTTTGTGACAATCCTGGGTAACATAATGAGACCCTGTCCCTAAAAGACAAAAAATAAAAATAAAAATTAGTGTAGTTTTTGCTACGTAGGAAATTATAACATTGGCAAATGATGACAATTCTGTTTCTTCCCTTCCAATTCTTATACTTTTAAATTTTTTTATTCCCTTAATACATAGGTCAGGTTAATGTTGAATAGAAATGATAAAATAGCAGGCATTCAATTTTTAATTTGAGGTTACAAAGTATTTCTAGTTTGTCTTGTTTCTGATTATTAAGATGCCTCTACAAAGGAACTGTTCAAAGGGGAGTAAGACGTTGGCTGCCAGGTTTTTGGTAGTTATTATTTAACAGATTAGAGAATTTATTTGCTGTGCCAAGCTAACTAAGTTTTTATCAAGAACAAATGTAGTATTTTTTTCCTTTTTTTTTTTTGGCATTCATTGTGAAGTCCATATAGTTTTTCAGCTTTAATCTACTAATGTGCTAAATTGAATTAATAGGTGTTAAAATAGTCTTGCATTTCTAGGATAAGACACTTTGGTAAATAGAGATCGACCTTATTATTCCCTCTGGATTTGGTCTGTTAATATTCTTTTCAGGATTTTTGCTCATAAATGCTATTGACCTGTAATTTTTCTTTCTTGTACCAGCCTCATCTAAATTTTGTATTAAAGTTGTACTATACCATGCATAAAATTGGAAAAATCTGTACCCTGAATATTTGTCTGAAAACATATAGATTTAATGTTTTCTTTGGAGGAAGATTTTAATTATTGATTCAACTTCAGTGTTACAGAACTATTTAGATTTTCCATATTGGTAAGTTATATTTTTCTAGGAAGTTTTTCATTTTGTCTACATTTGCACATTTATTGGAATAAAGGTATTATTATCCTTAGTGTCTTTTAAATCATTTCCAAGTGTCTGGCTTCATTATATGTATATATATATATATATTGTACTATATTAACATAACTTCTTGGCTTAAATATTATACTGTATTAATATATTAAACATACTATAATAATATAACTATTATATGTTGTAATAACAATATTTATATAATTTCTTTTAAATAACAACTCTGGACTTTGGTGATCCTCTATAATTTTGGTAGCTACCCTTGACATTTTAACCATTTTTTTTCATAAATACAAACAGATTTATTTGGAAAGCAATTTTAATGAAATGAGCTTTGTATTTCTAAATATGTTCTCTTCCTTCAGAGCAATAAAGGACTTTAGCAATTTGAAAGCCCCATCATCCCTTCTCTTTGAACTCCTATGTTTTTACTTTTACTGGTATTTTAGGTCCCTCTTTAGTCCACAAGTTACACATTATTGCTGATGTAATATTAACTTGTCAATGTTTAGAGATGCTTATATGATTATCATGTTGTTTATCTTTAAAAAGCATCCCTTCTTGTATCTCAGACTTCCTTCTGGAATAACTCTCCTTTTTCTTGATGTATGCCCCTTAGACATTCTTTATTGAGAATTTCAGATTTTACTCTTCTGAAATATTTTTATTTTGTTTGTGAATGCCAGTTTTTGAAGGATAAAATGCCAGGTTCATATTTGTGTGTTTTCACTCAGCACTTGGAGAAATGACCCCACACTGGCTTCCACTGTTGGTTTTGAAAAGTCAGTTTAGTTGTCTATTTATCTTGTCTCCAGCTGCTCTTAAGATAGTCTCTTTATCTGAGGCATTCTTCTATTTTACTATGATATGTTACCTAAACTTTACACCTTTATATTTATTTAACCTTGTTTGGAATTCATTGTGTTTCTTAATTTGAGAATGCATGGAATATTCTGGAATTCCCCACAAACTCTTCAAACATTTGAAGAGCTTATTCCTTTATCTTTCTATAATCTCTATACCTTCTGAAACTCTGAGAGGATATATATTGATCCTTCTCATTCTCTTTTCTGCACCTCTGAGTTTAATTTCTATATATGAAGTATAAATATAAATATACATTTATGTATGCATGCTTTTGGTCTTATATGCATTGTATATAATTTCTTTTAAGTTATTGTTAATGAGTTAATTCATTAATTCTATGTCTAATTAGTTGCTTAATTCATTGTTTCTTTTGATGGTTTCTCTTTTTAACAGGAAATTAATAATTTTTAGAGCAGATTTAGTTCCACAGCAAAATGGAGAGGAAAGGAAACAGAGTTCTCATATAACTTCTTGCCAAAACACTCACAACCTCCCCACCACTAATATCCCAGCACCAGTGTGGTACATTTGTTACAGTCAATGAACTGACATTAACACATTATTATCAATCAAAATCCTTAGTATATATTAGGGTCCACTTATTATGTACCTTGTGTAGGTTTTGACAAATAGGTAATGACATGTATCCACAAGTCTAGTATCACATGGAATAGTCGCTTATCTAAAAATTCCCTGTGCTCTACTTATTCATCTCTCTCCCCACAAATCTTTTCCATTAGGGGCCTTCCAATGTTAGAGACTGTCCACAGAATCTTTTGGGAATTAAAGAAGGTAGGGTCATGAGCTTGGACTATCAAGCTTGAGGTTTTATCCCTTGTTTTTGCAAGCACTGTATTTTTTTGTTGCATCATTCCTAACTAATGAGATACCTTAAATCTATTAATATCATCCCCCTCAAAAAATTACAGTTGGCCCTCAATATCCACAGGTTCTGCATTTGGGGATACAACTAGCTGCAGATTGAAAATATTTGGAAAAGAATTGTGTTGGTACTGAACACATACTGACATTTTTCTTGTCCTTATTCCCTACACAATACAGCATAACAATTATTGATACAGCATTTACACTGTGTAGGTATTATAAAAACAAAAGATGACTTAACATTTACAGGAGGATGTGCATAGTTTGTATGAAAATACCTCAACATTTTATTTAAAGAATTTGGACATCTATGGATTTTGGAATTCTGGAGGTCCTGGAGTCAATCCCCCCTGCATCCTGAGGGTTGACGCTATTTCTAGCATTCATTTTGTTACTCAGCAAACCTCAAGGTATTAATTCAGATGGACCTATTTACCTATATCATGCTCTTCAAACTGAAGTATTTGCAAGTAAATTAACCTAAATCCATTATAGCTTCTTGGTTCCAAGAGGGTGAGTGCCAAGAGCAACAGAATCTTCACCTTCCAGTGGACACTGCAGGTTTCAACTGGGATTGTTGCATGACCAGTCCATGAGCTCAAGGTCAGAGGCCTTTTCTCAAGTTTCATAGGTTTCTTAACTTCCTAGACCTCTTAGACCCCTGAAATTTGCAAGTCCTCGTGAGGGAGACAGGCTACCTATAACATTACCTATTTATTCTTTAGACTAAAATTAGTTTGATTTTTAAAGATAGTGAAGTGACATTTCTTGTGCCCAAGTATTGTGACCCAAATTTATACTCATTTCTTTTGCTTAATGTCTATCTCCCTTATTATAAGTTGCTGCTTCTTTTTTTGAGAGGTGGTGGTGATCAGGGATTGAACCCAGGAGCACTCAACCACTGAGCCACATCCCCAGCCCTATTTTGTGTTTTAATTAGAGACACAGTCTCACTGAGTTGCTTAGCGCCTTGCCATCGCTGAGGCTGACTTTGAACTTGCGATCCTCCTGCCTCAGCCTTCTGAGCCTCTGGGATTACAGGGTACGCCAACATGCCCAGCTATTATAAGCTTCTTAAAGACTAGGACCATTTCTATTTTGTTCACCACTATATTCTACACCATATTATGTATGCTCAGCAAATATTTCTGTTTTGTTCACCACTATATTCTACACCATATTATGTATGCTCAGGAAGGAAGGGAGGAAGGACGGGAGGAAGGGAGAATGTTAAAATAACAATGCTGCAACCAAATCCTCCTTTCCAGTGTGTGGCCCACTGTCTACACTGAGGATTCAAATCCCAGGATTCCATATAGTCTTTCTCCAAGTTGTCATAGGCTTAGTGACATCTCTAAGGCTACATAAGGCAACAGAATGGAGTAATTATACAAAAATCCTGTCTTAAGCTAAAACAAATATCTATGTTTAAAAATACTCAGAGCAAATAGTGTTCTTAACCATAAATCAAGAACTGACAGGTGTAGGTCCTGGGCTCATTAAGCAAGCTGTGCTCTATATCAAAAGTCCAGGCTGAATGGGGTTTTGAGATGTCTTAGCA
This sequence comes from Glaucomys volans, assembly GCA_020662805.1. Classification (NCBI taxonomy): domain Eukaryota; kingdom Metazoa; phylum Chordata; class Mammalia; order Rodentia; family Sciuridae; genus Glaucomys; species Glaucomys volans. The sequence continues at coordinate 31,354 of JAJEJO010004865.1, read as the reverse complement.
TGAGACTGTCCCTTGGAGCTGAGAAAACTGGCAGGGGGGCAGACAGGAAAGTTAATAAATTTTAACTGCCACACCCAGGATGATAACTGATGGCTTTTGACGTCTAAGCTCATCCCTTTGAACTAGCCCTCATTATGTGAAGTCCTTGTGATGGACTTGTTCAGGAAACTGGGAGAGGGAAAGTTTAGGAAAAGGGAATTTTAGGCGTCTGAAGGGGAGACTATAACAGAATGATTAAAAATGGGCTGAAGGGTGTATGGCAGAGAGGAGGTCCTGGAAGGCTGGTATGTAACATCTTATGCCCAATAAGTTATCAATGCATATATTAGTTGGATTGTCATTGCTGTGACCTAAATATCGGACAGAAACAACTTAAAGGAGCAAAGGTTTATTTTGGCTTATGGCTTCAATCCATGGTCAGCTGACTCCATTGCTTTTAAGCCAATCGGGAGGCAGAGACATCATGGTGGAAGGGCATGGCAGAAGAAAGCTGTTTACCTGATGGTAACTGTGAAGCAGAAGTGTTGGGTGGGCGTGAAACAAGAACTACCTTTCCAGGGCACACCTCCAGTGACCCACTTCCTTCAACCAGGTCCCACAGCCTGCAGTTGCCACCACTTCCCCGTAGTCTTTTCAGCTATCAATGGGTTAATTCACTGAGGTCAGAGCTCTCAATATCCAATACTTTCCCAAAGCTCCACCTCTGAACATTGCTGCATTGGGGACCACGCCTTTAGCACACTAGTCTTTGCAGGACGCTTGATATACAAACCATAATAATGCAGTAGTTCCCTTTGCCTTATCTGCAGGGGATACTTTTCAAGACCTCCAATGGATACCTTAAACCATAGATAATACCAACCTTATGTACATTATGGTTTTTTCTTATTCACCCTTAGGATGAAGTTTAAGTGATAATTTAGGCACAGTGAGAGATCAACAACAACTAATAATAACAAAGAACAATTGTAACAATGTACTGTGATAGAAGTATGTGAATATGTCCTCTCTCTTAAAAATGTCTTCTAGAATCAATCTTGCCCACATTTTTTTTCTGAAGTCAAAATCTTTCATTTTCTCACTTACAGGAAGCCCTTTATGTCTCCTCTTTGGCATATCTAAATTGCCAGCATCACTACTCTTGCACTTTGGGGCTATTTTTAGGGAAAATCAGTTACTTGAACACAAGCTCTGTGACACTGTGACAGTCAATCTGATACCTGAGACAGCTACCGAGTGACTGACAGACATGTAACATACAGAGGCTGGTTAAGGTGGACGAAGGATGATTCACTTTCCAGGTGGGATGGAGCTGGATGGTGCAATATTTCATCATGCTACTCAGGACAGTGAGCATTTTAAGACTTATGAATTGTTTATTTCTAGAATTTTTCATTTAATATTAATAAATCCAAAGTCTCTGTATTATGCCCTAGGGAAAGGGAAGCGCTTCCCGCCCTGAATAGGGGAGGGAGTAACACTACTTAGACTTTCTTCTTGAGTCTCTTGCTGAGAAAAGAGCCCAGGGTAATTTTTCAGTCAAGTTATTCTGCCATACAAAGCAATTATACAAATAAGGATTTTACTTTCAATTCTGATTTCACTGAATTGCCTATCCAAGTGGAGTTAGCTATTTTTTAAGGTTGATGAAATTTGTGTATTAGTTGGTACTCTTCCTCAAAAATATGACAGAAAATGGCAAGGAAGCCCTAGACATAAGAATTTTATTAGTTTAAGCACAGATACCCCGAAGGATTCAGGGTAAGCACATTTCAAAGAAATCACCAATGTCCTTAGGATGGTAATGATTGCTTATGTAGAAGAATACAGAAATCCAAATCTTATGTGTGCTTGTATTTTTCTCTAAGCAATTGGTCTATTTAGTCCTGGTGGGGTATTTTTTGTTCTGAAATCTTGCTCTCCCACACATATGTATTGCAAAATATAATACAAATCCTTTAAAAATTAAATGTGTTCTTTGGGGTTTTGCATTCCTAATGTATTTTCAGTACATACACTTTTTTTTTCTTTTAGCTACATGAACAAAAGAGTCCAGGGCTTTGATGAAAATACAAAATTTCTGCTCTGCCTAGAGCATTTGTGTTTTCCCTGTGGATGTTTACTCAATTGGCACAATGAAAACATTAAACTGGGAAAAGAAACATCAATTTATGCTTCCATTTTATGTCCTGCAAAATGGCGACTGGTGTGAAGACAGCACTTCTTCAACAAATCGAACCAAACATATCATAAATGGGACTTAGCTTTCCTATTAGAATGAAAAACATTATCATATACTCTCTGATTTGCAACATTTACATATCTCATTATAAGCTGGATGCTCAAAATGCTATGGAGGATCTCATTTCACCACTTTTATGCAATGTCTGGTTTCTAAGAAATATTAATGAGACAATCTCATAAATCTTTATTTACTGAGTCTAGTGACTCCCCTAAATTTGCATTTGCAAACTATGGATGCATTATTTCCTGGCACACTGAGATATGAATTTACTATTGCATGTACAGGCAGCTTCGTTATTGCCTCTTCTATTAAGGGTTGTTGGAAGAGGAATGGCCCCTGATAAAGATGTATTTAAAATTCATCTGAACACATTCTTTTGTATTAACCACAGAACTTGAACCTTGCAAAAAAGATTACATTGCACATTTTTTCCACTTCAAAGAAATTTCCTTTAAGTGTCTTGAATTTATTCATTTTGGAATATTATGTACACTTTGTTAACTCCAAAACCCTACCTGAAAGCCTGAACTTTTAAAGAAAACAAAGAGCAGAGCTCTAATACCTTTGGGGGAGATTGCGTTAATTTTTAATTTGTAGCCTATTTGCATTTTACAGTGGCAATCAAGTCTGTGCAAACTCTGAGATCAAATTATTCCTGACTCTCAACCTCTGATGAACCATGCCTCTGATGAACCATTCAGAAGGTGGTCAAGAGGTTAATCTAGACTCTACAACACAGGCTTTTGTTTACCAGCTTTCTTAGTAACATGAAGAATGGACATCACAAGGATTTGCCCAGAAAGAAAATGTTATGTCTGCCTTCTAGAACCTTGCAGAGAGAGGGGACCTTTTTCTAAGGAGAATGATTTCATCACTGGCAGGTCTATAAAGACTTTAATAGTGTGTTGACATTTTTATAAATGTCAATCATCATAGACTTTTTGTAATGTATATTTGAAAAAATAACTAAATTGGATATTATTTCTCAGGATAAGGCTAAAGTAGCAAAGTTAGATAAGTTGATACAAGCAAAACATATTAGATGAACGGTAAGATGACTGATATTTAGATATGGCAAATTTTCTCTACCTTCTTAACTGTCTGAACATCTTCAGAAGTCTTCTGTCTGTACTTTGCCAAAGTCTTTCTTCCCATCTCACTTCCCATTCCCAGCTTCTGCACCCTCAACTCCTCACACTTGTTCTGAGAAAGCCATCCTAAGGGATAGAGTTAAAAAAATTCAGAGTTGTTGAGTAACCAGGGCAGCCTTGCCAAAGCAGGTCCAGGAGCCACCTGACTCAGAATCACCTTGGCCACCATTTAAACTGCATTTCCCATTCTGGGGTAAGACTGAGTGCCATGGTTTAGATCTGGAAAGTTCCCCAAGGTTCATGTGTTGCAGGCCTGGTCTTCAATGCAGCAATGTTCAGAGGTGAGGCTCTTGGGAAGTAATTGGATCATGAGGGCTCTGATCTTATCAATGGATTAATCCATTGATGTATTAATAATTTGTTGGCATTATTGGGAGGTGGTGGAAACAGTAGGGCCTAATTGGAAGGAGTAGTCATTGGGGGCAGTGCCCTGGAAGGGTATTTCTTGTCCCTGGCACCTCCCCCTGCATCTCCCTCCCACTTGCTCTGTTTCTAGGCTACCCTGAGGGGAGCAGCCATGCTCTGCCACCCCCTCTGTCATGATGTACTATGCTACAGGCCAGAACAGTGGAACCAGCTGCCCAGGGACTGAAACCATAAACCATAAAATGAATCTTCCTCCTCTAAGTTGATTTTTTCAGGTATTTTGGTCACAGCAATGAAAAACTGACTAACATGCTATAGAAGACAGATATTTAGATAAGCATCCCAGGTGATTCTGATCCTGAGTAATGCTTAAGAGAGCATTAGAGATGGAAACAACTGGAGATAGTACTAACCACTTGTTCCAGAACACAAAGCATCCAAAAAATTTCTGTCTGGGTAACTTGTGTCTCCAATGGAATATTCTCATCACCTAACTTGAAAGTGATAGCTGACAAAAAAAAAAGAGCACCTTTCCAGATTTTTGAGGCAAGGAGCCACTTTCCAGCTTGCTGCTCTGCTCTTCTTCCTGTCCTTCTTGAGCACTAATTTTGCAGGTAGTTGCTGATGGCTAACCAAGGGCTCAAGGAGGTGGCAAATTCTCACAGGCAAACAGTAATTTCCAAGCTTGACTGGTGATATCTGCTGCTATTCTTTTTAAGAGAAAGAGCTACCATCACAGGGTTCCCTATAATTAAAAAAAAAGGACAAAATTTTAAATAGACCTCTCTCCAAAGAATATCTAAAAATGATAAAGGAGTACATAAAAAGATACTCAGTAGGATTAGCCAGTAGGGAAAAATAGAAATTGAAGTCACAATGAGGTATCTCTTCATACCCATCAGGATAGCTATAATAAGCAAATGGTAAAAGTGTTTATGAGAATAAATTGGAACCCTCCAACATTGCTGGTGGGTAAAGTGCTATAACTGCTTGGAGGAACAGTCTGGAAGTTCCTCTAAAGATTTACCATATAATGCAGCACTTCCACTCTGGGTATCCCCCCAAAAAATGAAATTAGTGTTCACACAAAAAGTGGTCATGAATATTCATGGTGGCATTGTTCAAAATGACCTAAAAGTGGAACTAACCCAAATGCAATACTGTTATTTACAACATGGATGGGCTCTGAAAACATCATGCTAGTTAAAGAAACCAGTCATAGAATACCACAGATGATGTGATTCCACCTAAGCAAAATCCAGAGTGGGCAACGATCCACAGAAACAGAGAGGAGATCAATGTTTGCCGAGGCCAGGGGGTAGGGTGTGAAGTGGAAAGTTGGAGGACAAGGGTGAGTGACAACTCAAGAGCTCTTTTTGGGGTGATAAAAATGTTCTAAAATTGATTATGGTGACAGTCACACAATTCTCAATATATAAAAACCATTGAATTCTGCTTTTTAATGGATGAATCATATGGCATGTGAATTATATTTTAATAAGGCTGTAATAATGCAAAAATAAGAAGGCCAGGAGGGGGTCCCTTAAATAACAAGAATGGAGATTGATAGCCAGTTCTTAAAAAGTCATTTTGTGCTACATTCATGTGCCAGTGAGGGGAGGCAGGGCTTCTGAGTCTTCAGGAAAGTCGAGGGGACTGTATAAGACAGAAGGTCCTCTTGAAAATGTTCACAGGCCCGTGTGTTTGCAGGTACCGGCAGTCACAGAGGTGGAGGTGCGTGGGATGGGGCTGGAGATCATTTAAGGGCCTGCATGTTCTGAAAAGGATGAAAGTATGAGTGTGTGTGTGTGTGTGTGTGTGTGTGTGTGTGTGAGAGAGAGAGAGAGAGAGAGAGAGATAAGAAAGAGGAAAAGAGAGAGAGACAATATGGCGGCTCAGTTGCACTGTGGATGGTAAGTGGGGAAAGAATTCTAAGGTTCTCCCATCTCCTCTCCCGGGACCTCTATCCTCTGAGAGTTCCTCTCAGAACATCAAGGGCAAAGTGTCATGTCTTCTCCTTATTCCCAGTGTGAGCTCTGTCCTTCTATTTGACTAAATTGGGTGAGCCTGGGGTGAGCCTCACAGCCCCACAACCCCAAGCTTGGATTCCTTTCCATGACACCCTTTCTCCCTGAGAGCACCTGAGCCCATCAGAAACATGCCTGAGAGGTAAGAGAAGGAGCAGTTTGGGCTCCTTTCCTCCAGCCACTAAGAGCTTGACCCTGTGGCAGGGACACCTTACTGTGTGCCCTTCAGTGTCCTTGATGTATGAGGTTAAAGGATCATGGAAATGAGAGAAAAGGGAAGAACTGTAAACCCTTGGCTTTTATATCAAAATAATACTAATTACATCCATACTAATTATGTGATTTGCTTATCCCTAGTCACCAGGTAGCACAATGATTGTTTATACTGGAAAATTTGAGTCAAATTAATTTTATCATGCATTTTGATTACTAAACTCTTTCCTTGAATGCTCTATTTTCAGAGCTTATTATTTGCAGCATGGCCATTACTTCCCATGGCTGAAAACAAATTTAAAGGGAATAATTGTGTGAAATGTTTTTGACTAAATCTTATAATTACTTTTCTCCCCCAGCGATTTTTTAGGACAGAGTCTCAATATGGCCAAATTTATACACTTATGGACAATTTTTATTTATTTATTTTCTGTAACTGGGGATTGAACCCAGGGAAACTTCATCATGGAGTCACATCCCTAGCCCTTTTTAATTTTTTATTTTGAGACAGGGTATCACTAAGTTTTAGCTTAGGGCTTAAGTAAATGGCTGAGGCTGGCCTCAAACCTGCAATTCTCTTGCCTTTGCCTCCTGAGTTGCTGGGATTATAGGTGTGTACCAAGGCACCTGGCTATGGTTAATTTTTAACTTCTTGTAGGACTGGAATCTGGAATAAATTCCAGCTTATAACTATCTCTGGTATTTGTAATCTATGCCATATGATGGGGATAGAAGCTCTGAGTTGAATCAGTGTGGTTTAGTTTTCCTGGCACATCCCAGAGAGGATGCAGTCTCAGTGTATATGTGGGCCATTGCTCTTCCATTCTCTTTATTTCTTTTTGTAACTGTTAATCAATCCTCCGTGGTTATTGTAATATTTTAGTGTTGTTTTGTGTGTATGTGTGTGTGTGTTTTACATCAAAGAATCCTCTTTTCCCAGTTGTCTATTTCATTAATTTCCCAGAAATTTTCATGAAGGAAACTTGAGCTACCATTATACTTGTCATTTTGGTTGGTAGAATTTCCCCTTTATTTATTTTCAGCAGATTAAGCATAGTTTCTTGTATACCCTGATTTTAGTCATGATTCATTAAAACTATCCACAGAAAAGAAATAATGGCAACAGGAGAATCCTCAGCTGAGGAAATGGAATGGACAATGCCTACCCTAAGAAAAGTAGAGTATCCATGATATAATCCACTGGCTAAGTGGCATAAGCTGTGAAGGGTCGGAAAGTTGACCTTTCTCACAAGCTAACAAGTTAGCCTGCCACCATTTCATGGATACTGGTCTAAGACACAAGACTCCTGGACAGGGAACAGTTTATTCCTCACAGCATTAGCAGGGGCTTGAGTATCAGCAATGTGAGCAGGTTCCCTGAGCCCTAACTCATAGTGTAATAGTAGGAGGGCCAAATGACACCCACACCAGCAGTGGATTGCACTTTTGCACAGAATCCTGAGTTTGAGGAGCTTTTATAACGGGCAGTGGGCAAGCCTGATCTTTGCTCTGGTGGGAGACACTATCTCTATCTTCCACAACTTTTCATTATACAAACATTCTTGAAAAGATAGTCCAGAATAAAGGGCAGTCCGTGTCTTGCTTGTTAAGATGGGCAGAAACAAGAGATCAACAGGGAATTGTCTCCTAACACTGGGAATGCACAAGAGTCTGCTGTTCACCACACAGATGGACGGGCTGTGAGAGAGTTACACACCAGCTGTACAAGTTAGAGCCATAGTGAATTAATTTCAGATACTTTGAGATAAGTGTACTATCATGAGCCAGGGCTGCATGGACAGTGCTCAAAGAGGACGCTTTTTTCTACTGATCTCATGCTTACCTTGCCTCTCCAGCCAGCATTTAAACTCCTGTGGAGAGCCATCCGTCTCTCATAGAACAACGCCCAGAGTTGACTGGCACTGTGAGCAGGGTAGGAGTTGAAGAGTTCCTTACTCTTCAGAGTGCAGAGGCAGCTCTTGGGTTTCCTCAGGGCTGAGGACAGTGAGGTACTAGTATTTTCAGGCTAATGCTATTTTCTGGTATTTCGATTCAGTATCTGGAACAACCCTTTACACACGATGGCTACCTGGTTCCATCAATTGCCTTGTCAGTCATCCATGTCCTGGAAGACGTGGCTGAGATATTGTTCATAGAGGGCAAAGATAGGCTTGCTTCTCTAGTCAGGTGAGGGAGGCTGCTTGCCAACAGCTGTGGGGTGGCAGAAGTCACACAAGTGGTAAGGAGTAGAGGAGGGCAGACTGCAGAGGGCAGAGAGGAAAGACTTCATGCACCTGAGCAATGATCTCAGTAGGTGGCAGGGACACCAGAGTCTAGATGGCTGATGGAAAGCTGCAGGAATCAATGACTTTTGGGGTCTTATGTTTGTTTTTCTTATTTAAAAACATACCTCTACTTTTTATTTTTAATTCAGAAGTGATGCATTCTTGGTGTGTAAAATTTGGGAAGTTCACACAGCAAAAGAATAATCTGACTCTCACACCTTGGCATGCATGGAGGCTGGACAGTGGAATGGTGATGTGAACAGTGTGCACAGTGTCAAAGCCAGACAAAGGCAGACACTGGCGACAGTAGTAAGGGCAGATCTTCATCAGTAAGATGCCGTGGCAATGGGGAAAGAGTACAGTATGAACTGAACTTCAATTTGTACAGAGGTGACTGATGTTGTCAAGAAAAAAACAAAGAAGCAGAGAGGTGAGTGAGGGCTCACTAGGCTCAAGGAAGTGAAAAACTATAGAAGTTGGGGGGTGGTTGGTGCATGTGGAGCCCCCCTGGATTTGCTAGCCTGCGCTAAGGGAAGTCAGACTCCTCCCTTCCTGTCGAGGCTGGGAGACAGGCGCCCTGTCAAAAGGGTTTGCCTGGAATGGATGGTGAATTCTTTTGGCAGCCATGAGTTTTTTCAGGCAGGCATTTTACAAGGGGCCACGTTCACCCTAGGGGTGCAGCTGTTAGAAACTATGTTAGTGTTTCATTTTTTTGGTACTAGGGATTAAACCCAGGGGTGCTAAACTACTGAGCCACATCCCCAGCCTTTTTTTTTTTTTTTTTAAAAGATAGCATATCACTGAGTTGCTTAGGGACTAGCTAAGCTGCTGAGGCTGGCTTTGAACTCCCAATCCTCCTGCCTCAGCCTCCCAAGCCACTGGGATTACAGGTGTGCACCATTGTGCCCAGCTATG
>JAJEJO010004865.1:0-22052 GCA_020662805.1 Glaucomys volans | reverse complement strand
TACAGGTGTGCACCATTGTGCCCAGCTATGGTAGTGTTTTGTTCAAGAGTTTATGGTCCAAGATTCAGGCCTAGTCAAGAAGTGAGGGCTCAGAAGAGACTGGCGAGGGTTTGATTAAAAGAGAATCTCTGCCATCAGTCAGGCTGGATTTAATTCCTGGTTCCATCATGGATGGTTTGGGTGGTTTGTTTCATCTGTCGGAAAGCCTCAGTGCACTCCTTTCTCCTGCACAACCTGCCTCGCTGTGTCTCTCTGGGAATTAAGGCAGGAATGCAGCCCTGTGCCTGGCTCAGAGGAAACACTCAACAAGTGTTAGCTGTTATTGTTACTTCGGTTTTCTCCCCCGATTCTGTAAGACTTACATATTGTTTTGTAACTTGGTCTTTAAATTTAAAGGTAGATCATGATCATTGCTGCTGGTTGGTGTTCTTTCTTCAGGCGAATGGACTTCTTACTGAGCGGTGGATGTAACTCACTTTGATCACACCAGCAAACACTGAGCTGGGCATGAAGAAGTTGCCCAGTCCCCTCCAGGGCCCATTGTTTGTGGGTCTGATCTGGGAGGTCAGTGAGGAGAGGGCATAGACAGACAAAAGTGTTATCCTTGAGTTCTGCAGAGTTAGGACTCTTCATATCAGCCTGGGCATGTGACCCATGCTCTCTCACCTCCTCTGCACAGGTGGAGAAAACCTTTAATTTGGGAGATAAAAGAGAATCGTCTGACCCGGCTGGTAAAGCAGGGTAACATAACACATTTACAGGTGATTCTGGTGCCAGACACTGTGCGTCAGAGATGACACACTTTTCTTGCTCCAGCTTTCAGCTAGCAACCTGGGGAATTCTCTCACTGAGCAGTCACTGGGACCTGCAGGCAACCTGCATAGAGGACCCAAAGTCCAACGGGTTAAAACAAAGGAAAATCAGGACTACATTCTGTGGCAGGCAGGGCTTCCAACAACAGGCCCCCACTCTAGAGACTCAGGGACCAGAGTCTTCTCTGAGGAGTCTGGTTTCACCCTCTGATTTGCCACTTGCTTGGAACTCTTACTTTTTTTCTGTCGACCTCTTAGGTTTAAATCCTAGCTCTGTCACTTTCTAGCTGTGTGATCTGAGATAAGTAACTTAATCTCTCTGTGCCACATCTGTAGAATGAAAGTGATAACAAAGCCACCCAGGGTAGTCACAAATATCAAGTGCTTATGGAAAGTGGTTAGATCAGTGCCCAGCAGGTGGTAAACAATGATGATGACTAATTTTAATGGTTATCATTACACATGAGCTCCCATGTGTTCTGATCATTAGAGTCATTACTGATCTCCTACCAAATTCCCTAACTCCAGTCCACACTGGGCCTTCTTGGCCTTAGCAGCTTGGGATATTTGATGCTCACCCAGGAGGGTGACCTTACCTCTGGGGAAGTGACCCTCCCTCTCCTTTGGGGTCCCTCTCCCTTTGCTTTAGGAGACACAGCAGGTTTGTTTGTTTCTAGTGAGCCTATTAGCACCCCACCAGCTCCATCTTGCAGGAGGATGCAGTGGGCCTTCTTAGAACCAGCTCTGCTTGCCGTCCAACAGCCTCAGTGTCACTGTCACTCAGCAAGAGCTGGTAAAAGAACTGGGATTCTCTCAGAAAGGGTTTCTGTGGCCCGGGGATCTCAGACGGGAGATGGGAGCTGACAGAATGTGCTGTCACCCAGGAAGACCATTGGACATATCCGCAGCTCGTGCAGCATCTGCTCCCTTGAGTGACATTGGAGCCAGTCACTTCTGTAACACGTGTGTGCTGTGGATGCTTCTCGCTTACGCAGTAATAACAACCTGGCCGCCCTGGGAGGAGCCGGCCTGACAGGCCTCCTTCCTCACGACTGTGGAGGTGGATGACGTGTCCTCGCCCCTTCTCTGGAGCAGCAAGCTCACAGCAATAATGGGAGAGTAGGCTGGGTGGGTGTGGAGAGCTGCTTCTCAGAATAGCACTGTGCTGTGGCATTTGTCCCCAGAGGAAAGACCGTCACATGACGGCAGAGCTGAACATCCCATGTTGCCCTGTGAAGCTCTGTGAGTGTGGCTTGGGGCTTCTTAGCTTGCAGAAAAATGGCGGCCACCTCCAGCTCTGAGGCCACTGGGGCAAATGCAGCCCCAGATTCAGAAATGGAGAACTGTACTTCTGAGGGAAATTAAGTGGAAAGAGAAGCAGTTCGATGTGCAGAGCCCTCTGGAGCTCCGATTGGGCCCTTACCCAGGCTGGGTGGTGGCAGGAGCTCCTGACCAAGCTACAGCCTGTCCTTTCACTGCACCCAGCTGCACCCCTGTGTGACTGTGAGAGGTGCCTGGCCTCGTCCAGCCAGCCTGCTGGTGTGTCATGGGGATGGAGGGATAACTGCACCACGCAGACTCGTCACGACGAGGGTTACAACAGACATTTGATAGAGGGGCTGATGGGCCTGGCCCCCATCATATTGCCAGAATGTGCTGTCACCCAGGAAGGCCATCGGGCGTATCTGCAGCTTGTGCAGCATTCTACCCACAATATGCTTAGAGCCTCAGCCAAGGTCACTGTTGCTGCTCCCTATGGGGTGTGAGCTTTGATCTCTTCCTGCACAGTGCACCCTTCTTGAGTAAAGAGGTGGTGCTCACCTGCCTCTGTGAGGAAGTGAAGGGAATGCTAGGATCCTGGAGTGGGCCTAGTCCACACCCTGGCTCTGCCACTTTCTAACTGATGAACTTCGGGCACATCACCCAACATCCCTGTGCCCCTGATTCCTCTGTGAGTGGAAGAATGACAGGATCTGCCTTCTAGGGTTGTTGTGAGGATTATACCTTCATCACTATGCAATCCTTCCTCTTGCAGCTGGGTGAGGGCCTCAAGATGCTAGCAATGGTGGTTCTAGGTTCTAGAAAGAGCCAGCACAGTCCTTCCATCAACTTAGTTCTTGACAAATGACCCTCTGTTGGGTTGGATTCAACATGGAAGACCACCTCTCTTAGGTTCCTTCCTGTTCTCCACTTCTCCCAGAGTCCACTGAAAGTCTTTAGGTGTATGATCTAAGAGAAACAACAGAAATAGGCTGGGGTGACCAAGTGGTCCTATTTGTCAGGATCTGAGCAGTTTATTGGGATGCAGGACTTTCAGTGCTAAATCAGGACAATCAGAGTGGTTGCTTACCCTCCTACTAATTTCATCTCCCAAACTCTGGACCAGAGCTAAGGGGTTTGCTCCTAGAGGCTACTGGCATGATTGTGCATGTGGAAATTTTGATGATGCCTGTCCCCTCTGATTTTCATTAATGCCTCCTTTCCCTCCAATGCTACTGAAATCTGCCAACTGCAACCTGACATTCTACCCACAATATGCTGGGAGGGCTTCCAAAGGAGTGGGACATATTGGCCAAGGTGGTGGTGAGAAGTATTCTGAGCCACTCACAGCTCATCCAAGTCTGGCCCTAGACAGTCACACTGATTCCTGGAGTGGATGGTGTTGTTGGGAACTTTGGGTCTTATTTAGCTCAGACCAAGAGTTGATACACCTGATTCTAAAGACCACTCTCCTCTCTTTAAGCTCTATGGCCTTGGACAAGATGTCCAATCTCTCTGGGAATCCGGTGTTCTCATCTGTGAAACAGGAAGGGAGTTAGATTATCTATCTAGGACCATTCCCTTTTGCCCCACAGGGCAGTGGCATTGGCCTTGCTGGCCTGGTGCTGGGGAGACCTGACCCTGAGAATGTCTCACATAGGGTGTGTTACTTAAGCTCTCTTAGCCTTGGTTTGCTCAAGTACAAAATAAGTACAGTCCACGTTCCATATCTGTGGCTTCTGAATCCACAGATTCAACCTAAACTGTGGATTGAAAATACTTGGCTTTTATCCTCCCTGGGTTTCTGAGGATCTACCGCCATGATGAATGACACAGGACCAGGATGTTCATGACCAACCGACTACTTCAGAGGAAACAAATGGTCATTGATGTTCTTCACCCTGGGAAAGCAACAGTACCTAAGACAGAAATTCGAGGAAAAGCTAGCCAAAATGTACAAGAAAGACCCCACCAGATGTCATCTTTGTGTCTGGATTCAGAACCCATTTTGGAAGTGGCAAGACAACTGGCTTTGGCATGATGTGATTCATTGAATTATGCAAAGAAAAATGAACCCAAACCTAGACTGGCAAGAGCCATTTTACTCCTTGTTACCGGATACATTCTCTCATACAGCTGAGAGGGGAATTGTGATGTGTGGTACGCAGATGCTGCTGTGTTTACTTGGGTGTTCTCGGAAGGCCTTATTGAGGTGACTTGAGGCTAAAAGCTTTTTGAAAATTTGGAAACATTCTTTAGGCAGCAGAAACAGCAAGTAAAAGATGTCCAGAGTGAAGATGAGAAGGTTGGAATCTCCATGCATGGCCTGTATGAAAAGAAAAAGACCTCAAGAAAATAGCGGAAGGAATGAAAGAACAGAATGAGGAGTCAGGGGGACTGCAAAGCCCAATGTTGGTGCTGGCAAAAAAGCCAAAGGAGTAAAGATTCTGCAATGACTTTATCTGTGGTGACCATGAGAATTTTTCATGAGAATTAATAAACTGTAAAAACTGAAAAAAGAGAAAATACTTGAAAATAAAATCACATCTGTACTGACCTCTATAGACTTTTTTCCTTGTGCTTGTTCCCTAAATGATGCAGTGTAACAACCATTTATGTAGCACTTACTTTGTACTAGGTACTGTAAGTGATCCAGAGGAGATTGAAAACATATGGGAAGCTGTGTGTAGGTTATACACAAATACTAAGCCATTTTATGTACGGGGCGTGAGCATCTTTGTATTTTGATGTTTGGGGAGGACAGACCTATAATCTGCGCTTCAGAGATGCTGAGGACAACTGTACTCTCTTGTGGGATTGTTGCTTGAACAATTCTTTCATTTGTTTTTATTTATTTATTTATTTATTTATTTATTTATTTTTGCTTCCCTCAGTTTAAAAATTGGTTTGAATGATTCTTTTAGACTATATATATATATATATTTTGTATTTTTGCAGACTGCATTGATTCATTATACACAAATGGGGTACAACTTTTCATTTCTATGGTTGTACACAATGTAGATTCACACCATTGGTGTAATCATACATGTACATAGTGTAATGATGTCTGTCTCAATCCTCTATCTTTCCTTTCCCCACCCTCTACTGCCCCATGTCCCTCTACACAATCCAAAGTTCTTCCATTCTTCTCTTACCACCCTGCCACCGCCCCCCACCCCCGTTATGTATCATTATCCATTTATCAGACAAAACATTTGGTGTTTGGTTTTTTAGGATGGGCTTATTTCACTTAGCATTTCTCCAACTTCATCCACTTACCAGCAAATGCCATAATTTTATTCTTCTTTATGGCTGAATAGTATTCCATTGTGTACATATACCACAGTTGCTTTATCCATTCATCAATTGAAGGACATCTAGGTTGGTTCCATAATCTAGCTATTGTGAATTGAGTTGCTATGAACATTGATGTGGTTACTTCACTGTAGTATGCTGATTTTAAGTCCTTTGGGTATAAACTGAGGCGTGGGATAGCTGGGTCAAATGGTGGGTCCATTCCAAGTTTTCTGAGAAATCTCCATACTGCTTTCCAGAGTGTTTGCACCAATTTGCAATTCCACCAGTAATGTATGAGTGTGCCTTTTTCCCCACATCCTCGTCAACACTTATTATTTCTTGTATTCTCGATAATAGCCATTCTAATTGGAGTTAGATGAAATCTTAAAGGTCAAGTACTAATTCTGGGGACAGATTTTCATGTGAGCCTATAAAATCAGTCCTAGTATTTATACCTAAACTTCATTCTTTAGTCTAATCATCAAATATTTATTGAGCCCTTACTGTGTGCCAGGTTCTGAGCTAGACCCTGGGGACACAGTGTTGAAGGAACCTGGCCTCAAGTTTCTTATCAAAGTTCAAAAAGATCAGCTAGGAGGTATTTTCTTCTTTTCTTCCTTCTCCATATTTCTTTTTCATTTTTTTAACAACAGTTTATGAAGAACTGTCGGCAGCAAAGGTTGTTAGGCCTCTAGCCAGTACAATCCTCCTTTCCTTTTTACTAACAGAATTGCTGTATCTTTGAATGTGGCAAGGTGTGCATTCAAGCATTATTTTTGCCAGCCTCCTTTGCAGAGATGTATGTGTCGTGGGGGGCAATGAAAAGTAATTGGAGGTGACTGAGTGCAGCTTACAGACAAAGCTTTTTAAAGGGAGATGAATCATCCAGCAGACCTCTTATCTTTCTCTGCATCTTCTTTTCTCTGCCTTAAGCACTAATATGAAGGCTGGAACTCCAGCAGCCATCTTGTATACCTGAGGACAAAGGTCATACCCTGTGATGATAGGGCCTGGAGATGGAAGAAGCCTAGGTCCCTGATGTCATTTTAGAGTCTTCATGTCTGTTCTGGACTACATAACTTGATTTCTTATTTTATAAAGGGAAAAGAAACCCCTGCTTTGGTTTAAGCCAACATTTTAAGTCTCAGTTACCAGTAGCTGAGCATAATTTCCAGTTGGTACAGAGCAAAGGGCAGAAACAAATTTAATTATTTCCCCCTAAACTTCAAGAAATGAAGGTCGTAAAAATACAACAAATAAGAACTTAAAACATAAGACACCCATTAATCTTTCTCAATAAATACCAAGAGGACTTGAGTAAATCTGCCTTTTTCTCCTATGACCTCCATAAAAGAGCTGAATTTGAAAAACACATGAGTTCTGGTCTCTCCAAGACTTAGCACCCCATGATTAAAGTCATAGAATTAAGTGTTTTATTTCAGTTTTGTTGGTGTTAGGTGATGTGCCTGATTCACCCTTTTTTCTTAGTAGAAAAAAATGCTTAAAATCCAATCTACATATCCCCATGTGGTTATATTTTTAATAATATTAATAGAATTAGAATGTTAAAATTCACTTATCACATACTTTAAGTCATTTCAAGAAGTGATGAAAGTAGTTTACATTTGTTAAGTACTTACTCTGTCAATCACTCTAGTAAATATTTAACAAGCTGGGTCCCCTTAGTCACCTCAATGCTCCCATGGGGAAGGTGATGTTTTTATTGCTCTTTTGCAGGTGGAGAAACTGAGGCAAAGGGAGTTTCAGGGGTTTACCCAAAGTCACACTGTGAAGATGTGATGTGAGTGCATGAATTCAAGTAGTCTTAAAAGCAAAATATTGTGTCCCAAAGTAGGCAAGTGGCTTGAAAAAATTTTTTACTGATTAAAAAAAAAACTTGTATTAGTTTTCATATTACTACATACCAAAAAGGAGATAAATTTCCTAGAAACATTACTTAAATCTGCCCAAGGACATGCTGAATTCACTAGATCTTGGGAAATCTCTAGGAAGACCCTCATTTTAAGGGATGGTAGAAAGGATGCCCTTGGTTTGAAGGCACCTGTGGTAGTTTGGATCCAGAATGTTCTCCAAAGACCCTCGTGTTGAAGGCTTGACCCTCAGCCTATGGTACTGTTGGGAGGTGGGACCTCATTGGAAGAAGTTAGGTCATTGGGAGCATGCGCTTCAAGGGGAGAGTGGGACCCTGGCTCCTTGCTCCTTCCCCTCTCCCTCTCCCTCTTTCCCTCTCCCTCTCCCTCTCTCCCTCTCACTCCATCTCTCTCTGTCTCTCTTTGTGTCCTAGTCACCATGGAGTGAGGGGCCTCCTCTGCCATGTTCTCCCTCCACACCGTGCGGTGCTGCCACAGGCCCAGAGCACCAGGGCCAAGTGACCATGGACTGAGACCTCTGAAACCATGAGCCAAAATAAACCTTTCCTTCTTAAAAGTCGCTTATTTTAGGTATTTTATATCAGCAACAGAAAGCTGTCTAACAGCACCTGACAACATGAGCAATATTTGTGCTTTGGCAATCTCATTTTGAACATCTGGATTTCATAATCCTTCTGTTAGGTAGGAAGGCAGGGGAGACATTCAGAATGAGAACAAGCTGGCACACGCCTGTCAGCCCTGCAGGAAGGCTGAATACTATCGCCTTTTGAACAGATGAAGGAACCAAGGCCCAGAGAGACTAAGTGATTACCAAAGACCAATGGCAGGCCTTCACCTAGGGAGACTGAGATTCATTGGTTTGAGCCGAGGCCTGGGCATTGGTATTTTTAACAACACATTTCATTATTGTCTTGTGCAGCTGTGATTGAGACCTGCTATTCTACCATGTTAGCAGTAATAAGGGAGAAATCTAGGTGACAACGTTAAGACTGGTCAACAATTATGGGCCATGTACACACTCTGGTCTGTAGATACCCTTGGACTCAGTTACTGTGACTCTGTGCTTGCTTCAGCCTGGCTCCTCCTGAAATGCTGCCCATTCCCAGCACCGTACAGACGCTGTATGCATTTCTTTAATACATTACTGCATTAGGTCTGGTTCCCTGGGAACCAGACTGCAATGGAGACCAGTAAGCGGGCAGCTTATTGAAGCAAAAGCTGCAGGACTGGGCAGAGGAGGAGGTGAAATGCCTTGCCGTTGCTGATCTGGTGGAGGGCTCTGATCTGGTGACTCTTCCAGGTTGTCCCGCTATGTTAGTTAGCTTTCTGTTGCTGTGTCCAAAATACATGACAAGAACAACTGAGAGGGGGAAAAGATCTATTTTAAAAATATATTTATATTTAAATATATACATATTTAAAACGTATTTATTAATTTTTCTAAAGAATCCATTTTTTAAAAAAAATTAGTGCATGATATTGGGCTCATTTTAGCATAATTACACAAGCGTGGAATACAATTTGCTCTAACTCTGAAAGCTTTATTTTGGCTCCCAGTTCCATCCATGGTCAGCTGGCTCCAAGGTAGAAACATGGCAGAGGAAAGCTTCTCATGGCAGCTGCAAAGCAGAGGGACTGGGGAGGAAGGCACCAGACACGATCTCCAAGGTCACGTCCTTAGTGACCTACTTCCTGCAGCCATGCTCCACCTGCCTATAGTTTTTGCCAATGTCCCAATAAGTTCATTCAAATTATTAATCCATCAGAAATGGATTCATCCACTGGTGAGGTCAAAGCCCTCACCATTCAACCTTTTTATCTCTGAACATTGCTCCATTGCCTAATGCATGAACTTTGGCAGAATATTTCTGAAACAAACCCTAACACTTATTTCGAGACAAGAGGGTTGGCTATTGTGGGCTTACTTTGTTCTACCCAGGAATATGTGATCTCAGAGAAAGGCTACTCCTGGAGAGGGACTTGGCGGGGAGCTGGGAGTGTGCCTGACTGTGGATTTGCTCCTCTTTGTGCCCTTTGCTGTAAGGCAGTTGTGGCCATTAACAGCTATTGCTGTTTTCTGGTGGGACAGTTCCTTTCACTGAACCAGGCCTCAAGTTTTTACATTGGAGTATTTGCCAGTGATACAAGTTACTCCAAGAACAGTAAATCTGAATGAAAACTGTTTAATGGAAGATTCATAGTCTGGTAGCAGACATAATTCTAACTTTGAAACAACCAAGTGCTTGGAGAGAGGTCAGATCAAAGGCTCCAGTAGCAGCAGGAGGATCACACGCCCTTGATCTTCACCTGGAACATTTGGTTAGACTACATGCAAGTTCCCTACTAATTAAACAGCAACGTTAGCCACCTGGTCATAAAGATTACTCAGTGGGACATCACGTAAGCATCCCTGATACACAGTGAAAGGCCTTCTTGTGGCTTTGTGGACAACTGCCTCTCTCAGAGGCATTTCAACTCCTTTTAGCATGGCTTACTGCACCATAGAGACCAATATGCTAAAGACTGTATTTCTCAGTCTCCTGTATATTTCAGCTCCTGTATAATGTACTCCTGTGTATTTCTTCAGACCTGGCTTCCTCTCCAAAGATGCATGCTGATGAGATTTGGCAGATGCAGATGAGACAGAGATGATGCTGCAGTTTCTGCTGACCAGCCCCATTGTGGAGGCATTGGTGTTTCTGTGGCATTGGTACTAAGATCTCAGGGTTTGGTCTATCACTCTGTGGGTGCTGAGTAGCAAGCTGCTGGGCAAGGGTCACTGCAGAGACCGAGAAGGCCCAGAACCATCAGCTGGAACAAAGCTTTCTGATGCTGTAGTTTCCTGACTGCAGTATCAGAAGCACTTCTTGCCATGTTATTTTTTCTGGGACCTTCCTGGAGGCTCCACCTAGAGTCTTCTTTTCTACATGGCCAGTGACTTTACTTAGCACCTAGTTCCCTGTATTAAGTATATTAAATATCTTTCTTTCTGCATAAACCAACTAGAGTGATTTCTGTAATCTGCAATTATACCTGGATTGAAGCACTCATTTCACTCATTCTCTCATGATGTTGTTTATGCACACAGTAGTACCCAACAACATTTGCTAATTCAAAGAAAGTATTAGGTGATTGGTATCTATTGGTTACAACATTGGGTGTCAAAGAAGAATACAATACAATCTCTGTCCAAAGATGTTCTCTCTCAGTGTAGTAGGAGATGCTACATAAATAATTAGAATTCAGTATAATAGTAAGTTGAATAAAGATAAGCATGAAGGTATACAGAGGTCCAGACAAGGGAAAGTACAGGAAGGTTCCACAGAAGAGGTAGAGTTTGAGATTGATCCTCCACTAGAGGATCATTAGCTGGTAAGCTAATGAGTCATTCAGTTACTGGATGTTAGAAGAAGAGATGAGATTCCCAGATTGGGAGTCATGGCACAGTAAGCAGCCTGAGCAGGATGGTGTTCCAGTTCTCCTTGGCCCCTTGGTCCTGCAGAGATGTGCATGCAGGAACACAGGGCATGGGGGATCCTCCTCGTGTGTGGTGAGCCTGCTCTGCGTACCAGACCTCAGCCTTCAATGCTGCTTGCTGCAAATGCAACCCTGAGAAATGGCCCAAGTAGAGTGGCCAGGGCCTTGCATTCTTGGTGTTCCCAGCAATCCTAGTGTGTGGGACCATGGGGACAATGGGAAAGGACATTCCGGGAGGAAGGAATAGTGTATACAAACTTCTCAAAAGTGTTTTCTGGGGAACCTTGTTTCCCAGATTCTTACAGATATTTTTTTGGAGGGGGAATGTTCAAAGTCAAATAGGTTAAACTGTTAAACACCCATTAAACAAAGTTTGGCAAGATCATTGTTAGCTGGCAGGCTTCCAAGAGCCTTTAATATAGTTGTGATCATTGTGAATAGTCCACAAGAGGGTACAGAATGTAGCATTTCCCGTTTTGGGGGAAACTGAAGCCATTTCAGTGTACATTGATACTACCTTGAATTCTGATGGCTGCAGGTGCTAGGAAGAAGGGCCTTGTTGGAGTTTTAGGAAGGTCAATAATGCTGTTGTTCCTCATTCAGTTTGGAATCAACTGAGAGATAGATGTAGAGTTAGTCAGAAGGAAAGAGAAATACCTGCAAATTTATTAACAGTGCTATGTCAGTTATAAGACCTTGGTAGTTCAGAGGGCTTCCTAACCCTTTACCTCAGACTTAGGCAGACTGAGGTACTGAGTCTCCAGATAAACTAGACTGCCACAGGCCTCCCACCATGAGGGAGCAGGCAGGTGGGCTCCTGGGAGAGGAGAGGAGAGGAGAGGAGGGGAGGGGAAGGAAGGACTCAACCAGCCATGGTTGCTCTTTTTTTTTTGGTGGTGGTGCTGGGGATTGAACCCAGGACCTTGTACTTGCGAGGCAAGCACTCTACCAACTGAGCTATATCCCCAGCCCTGATGGGTTGCTCTTTGACACTCACCAATCAGATAGGCCAGTCAAGCAGGAGTGCTATTCTAATGGGAGTCCCTCAACATGGAGTCATGGAGAGTTGGGAACGTGCTCCTCCCTAACACCCCATCAACACTGCATAGCATTTCCAGGGCAGCGTGTGGGTATTTTGATGCCAAAACAGGCTGTGCATCAAGCATGATGTGAAATAGGTTTATCACCCTGACAACACAGCTGGCAGAGGGACAAGATTACCCTCCCAGACTTAGGTATGGCAGCTTATGAGTCTCCTACTGCCCTTAGGGGACAGGGAGGAGAGCAGAGGAAGGGTGGGGATTACTCCAAGCACTTAATCAGAGATGGAATGAATGACTGTCCCCGTTTGTAGGAAACGGCCCTGCCCACGGGAGGAAGAGTGGGTGAGATGCTCATTGCACTGAGTCTGAGATGCTGGGTGCTCACGATGCCGAGGCAGCTTTGGAAAGACTGGAGGCTTGAGGAGGACTGTTGAATAGAACCATTTCTGCAGGGGCGAACAGTGCCCCGTACATGGTGAATGTTCAGGAAATGCTTACCAAGTGAGTGTTCGAACAGGCAGAATGAACAGATGGATTAATTTATAAAGTAGGTCAGGTTTTCTCTGGGATCCATCTCCCTTGCTTTCTGCATCCTCACTCCCGAATACAGCAAATTCACAATCCTAAAGATGGTCTCAGAAAAATCAAGGAATCACCTAGGTTGGGTGAATGTGACATCTCTCACAGGAAAGACTGACACACTTAAGAGAGGCAGCCTGGGGCCAGATGAAAACAAAGTGACCAATTTTAAAGGCCCTCTGCACATGTACAGAGTTTTAAGAGTGGCAGTCTTTTCTGGCATCCCTCAAATCATAGAACACAAGTGAAGTTAATCTCAAATGCAAGAATAAACAAAGCCATGTTTAAATCCTACATTTTTGAAAATAATGCAAGAACCAGTATATTTGGAAGTTCTAAGAATGACAGCTTTGAACCCATTCCAGTGTGAATGGGTCTGAGGGATCAATCCCTGAGGAGTTGCTACAGAGTCAAGGGTGTAAATAATTGGTGGTGTTAAGGGGGAGTTCATGCTGAGCTGTTGGCTCATGGTGGCTCTTGGAAGACTTTATGGAGGAGACGGGGCCTGCACTCGTTCTTAGAACGTGGGTAGGATTTGACTGGGCAGAGGAAATGGTAACAGGCTCCAGGATAAGGACTCCCTAGCAGAATCTCATTTAATTTTCTCAAAACTCAAACAAGCACCTATAGCATTAATTCCACTTCAAAGATGAATTATGGAAAGGTCTGAACTCACATCAAAATGGTGAATGAAATGCAGAGCCAAGATTCAGATTTAGGTGGTTTGCTGCCAGGGCCTGCCCATTTTGAACAATTCTACTCTAGGGCTGGGAGTGTATGAAAGAGGGAAGTTAGACACAAAAACAAGAAAAGAAAATGAGAATGCAAAAAAAGAGAAGAATAGCATCCTGTAAGTGTCATGGTTGGGGATGTCAAGATGAGAATCTATCCTTCTCGGGGGTGACTTTCCTGTAGGCGTGAACACCTGAGTGTTGAAGGGACTGTTTCTGATCCCCTTTTTTAGGGGGTTAACACCCACTGGACAGTCATTCTGAATACTGGGGTGGCTCCTGAATACTGGGTGTGTGTTTAGGTGTCTTACATAGAGATGGCTTCAGCTCCCAGATGGAAC
Source organism: Glaucomys volans (assembly GCA_020662805.1). Taxonomy (NCBI): domain Eukaryota; kingdom Metazoa; phylum Chordata; class Mammalia; order Rodentia; family Sciuridae; genus Glaucomys; species Glaucomys volans. Next base: position 8,617 of record JAJEJO010004865.1, on the reverse strand, counting down.
CTATGGGCAAAATAGGCCAGCCTCTTCTGACTGTCAGGGAATGCGGTTGTGGGCTGTGGAGCAGAGACATCTCCCCTCTTTGCAAAGGCTCAGCCCCAGGACACACTCGAGTGTCAAGTACTTCTTGTGGCACTCTGACTCTTTCACTAGAACAGTGGAGACACATGCAAACGCATCCACAGGCCTTGCTTTCCTGTGTCCTTCGTCTGTGTACTCCACCATTCTTCTGTTCTTAATTTTAATTTTTAAAAAATGTCATAAAATGTACACAACATGAAATTTACCATCATAATCATTTTTAAGTTCAGTTTGGTGTCATTAAGAACCTTTACATTGTTGTGCAACTAATCCCCAGAACTTTTCCATCTTGCAAAACTGAAACTCTGTGCCTATTAAAAAATGACTCCCATTCCCACCAACCCCCTCAGTTCCTAGCAACTTCCATTCTACTTTTTGTGTCTGTGGATTTGCCTGTTCTATGTACATCATATAGGTGGAATCATACAATATTTGTCCTTCTATATCTGACTTCTTATACTTAGCATAATGCCTTCATATTCACATTATTGTCAATATTTTCCATATGGTAGCCTGGTCAGAATTTTGTTCCTTTTTAGGCTAATATTCCATTCCATTTTTTCATTCACTCATCCATCTGTGAATACTCTGGTTGCCTCTGCCTTTTGACTATTACAAATAATGCTGCTATGAACATGTGTGACCAATATCTTTTTGAGGTCCTGCTGTGGTTTTATGTTTAATGGCCTCAGTCAAGGGAAGAGAAAGGGAAAACTGCAAAACTGATTGAAGGCAGGAAGAAAGGAAAGAATGGAAAATTCCACCTGAAACTCATAGCTGCTTAAAAATCTAACAGCTCAGACAAAGAGGACAGGAACCCTATGGCCACGTTGAATAGTTTCTAAGGCAATTTCTATGCAGCTGACCGTCCTAACGCAAAAGAATATAGAGAGGCCCCACCCAATTCCCCCCTGAACCTTTCCATCTGGCACCACTGCTGGGTCCTTACTTCAGGTTCTTCATCCAGCTGCAGCATTATTCAAAATTGTTCTTATGAAGAGCTGGGCTTGGAGAAGAAGACCTAAGTCCAAGTAATAACAACCAACCATTCCCAACTCTGCTCTAGAGGCCCCAGAGGGCATTCGAGAGCCTGGAAAGAGACTTTCTCAGTCTTCAGCTTTCCCGGCTCTTTGTGGAAAGACTGACTCAGCTTGTCATTAGAGCCCAACCCTGCACCATCCAGGCTCTCAAGGAAAGTGGGATGAAGTGTGGTTTGCATCAGCCTTGTTATTCGGTACTACCTATATGGCAGTTGTCCTCTACACAGAGGCCATATGTACTCCTCTCTCTGAGGGGAGAAAGAAGGGATACCATTCAGAGGCCCCCATGTCCCTTAAAGGAAAATCTTGGTATTCCTTAAAGGAGCTTGGTCCTGGGGGAAGCAGGATGACCTTCGGCACATGGAGCTGCCCCTTCTAAAGCTTTGAGCTGCAAATGTTATGCTGTGGTTGGCTCCAGGAAAACAGGGGAGGACAGAAGGTAATGGAAGTTAGCTCAGGGCTCAGTGTTTTTGTGGAGAGAACTCAAGAGGGAGGCCCTGGTGTGCCTTTTGCTAGTCTGCATTAAAGGGGTTTCTGGCTGGCAGTCCCTGTGAGCTAAGTGGAAACAGACTTGGAAGGGAGCAGGGTATGGCTGTTCCCACATGTGCGTGTCCCAGAGGCTATGTGCTCTGGCTCAGGGCAAGGACTCCTTGTGGCTGCAGCATTGGGAATGGAGATAAGCCCCTCCTCAGAAGTCTGCACTCAGCATCCTGTCAGAGCTGAAAGAGGCCCTGGAGATCATCTGGTTCAAACTGTCATTTTCTAGTTTTAATCAAGCTGGGCATGTGAAATGACTTGCCTCAAGCCACAGGGTTAAAAAGAGCAGATCGGCAGTCTATCCCCAATGTTTCTTCTCTCAGCTCTGTAGGGCCTCCCCTGAAGGACGAAGTTACTAACATAGTCTCTGACTATTTTTCTCAAGTGTGGTTAACACAAGTTTCATTCAGGAATGAGGACATATACTATGTGGGTAGGTAATAGCAGTTGTATGCAAAAGATGGAGAATTTATCTTTGGCCAGTTTAGGAGATGTTTCTTCCTGAAATCTTTCAGTGCTTTAGTTCTTGAAGGATGCCCCTCTTCAAAGACAGAATCCATATTTCAGGTTCCATTTAGTCAGTCTCTTAAGCTGAGCAAATGTCCTCTCTCCCTGTCACGCAAGTAATAGTTCGTTTCTAAGACTTCAAATCTATAAATCTAAGCTACTTTTTATCAATCTGTCTTCTCTTTCTTCCTTGATTGGCTTCTTCATACCTGAACATTTGGTTCATTCTGGAGAGGCGAGGTCAACACATTTCCTAGAAATATAGAACTTCTCACACAAGAGCCCAGACCTCTTATTGTTCAGCTCTTGTCAACTCCTGAGCCTCTTTTATGTTCTGAAAGTGTTCCATTACTGTCTGTAGTCTTCACTACAGTCAGCCACAGTCATATATTTTCAGGTCCAGAAATGGAGGTTGAGAGTCTCTGACTTGAAGTTCTAAGATGAGGGGGCGGTGGCGGGGGTGGTGAGTTATCCCCAGGTCTGACTGTAAACCATCTCCCCTACACTAAGACCCAGCATTCTCCTGGGACACGCTTGGGGAGTCAATTTGGTAACATTTGAGATCCCAGGATTCCTATTATTTATAAAGTGAGATCCCAGAAACTGGGGGTTAGAGGTTATAATTTATTTGTTTTAGATATACATGACAGTTAGATTGTATTTTGACATGTTATACACACATGAAGTATAACTTCCCATCTTGTGGTTGTACATGACGTGGAATTACACTAGCTGTGTATTCATATATGAACATAGGAAAGTTATGTCATTCTACTGTCTTTCCTATTTCCATTCTTCCTCCCTTCCCTTCATTCCCTTTTGTCTAGTCCCATGAACTTCTATTCTCTCCCCTGCCCTAATTTTGTGTTAGCATCCACATTTTAGAAAGAACATTCGGCCTTTGGTTTTTTGGGATTGGCACCTAGGTTGGTTCCACAGCTTAGCTATTGTGAATTGAGATGCTGTAAACATTGATGTGGCAACATCACTATAGTATGCTGATTTTAAGTCCTTTGGGTATAGAGGAATGGGATAACTGGGTCAAATGGTGGTTCCATTCTAAGTTTTCTGAGGAATCTCTATACTGCTTTCCAGAGTGGTCACACCAATTTGCAGTCCCACCAGCAAAGTATGAATGTACCTTTTTCGCCACATCTAGAGGCTTGGATTTTGAGGATTGGTCTTTAGGGTGAATATTTATGAAAGGGGATGTGAACAGGTTGGCTACTCATCACTCTGTGGTCTCTAAAGAGATTAGAACTGAAGTAAAACTGTCCACACTGGAAATCTTTCATGCTAGAAGGTTGGGAGTCGAAGGAGGACACCCACCTCAGGGTGATACTCTCCTTTTCAGGAGCATCTCTGGGCATACTTGACCCCAGAGCCAGGTCTGGGAGAGAGCTGATGAGGTCCTGGAAGTTACAGCCACAGGGCTGGAAGAGACCTTGGGCATCATCCAGAGCAAATAATCCCACCCAAATCCTTGTCTTAGAGAAGGCTTAGGAAAGCAAACTGATGATAGATGCCCAGACCCCACACCTTCAGAGTCTCCTGGGTCCTAGGGGAGCTTGGAGATGTCCTTGGGTTTTCCCAGCTCAGGAAATATTGGTCCAACCTAATGCCTTCAAGAGATAGCTGGTCCACCCATGGCTTTAGTGTTCTGTGTCTTTCTACTTCCCCATTCCAACACCTGTGTGATGCACACAGTAGGAGCAAGACTCTTAATTATAAGTGGCAGGTAATTCAAACCAGCTTAAGCCAAAAAGAGAATTTACTGATTCATAAAAAATTTGGGGGTTGAGCCTGGGGCACTACTGGGCCCAATGGCACCTTGGTGAAAATTAGAAAATGCATATTTGTCAAGGCATTATCCTGCCATCTGCCAGAAAACTTTATAATAAATTAACAAACCTAAATGATTATGAGGTGAATGACGTCCCTGGTGGTGATATGGTGCAGAGACTCAGCAGCCCTGAGAAAAACTGACTTAGGCAGAGTCTAGAGAGTGCTGGTGTTTTCCCCTAGCCCTTCCAGGTTAAATGCCTTCCTTCTAGGGGGTTTATTCTCCAGCAGGCTCTGCCTCATGGTGACAAGGTAGCTGACAGCTTCAGTTTACATCCCTTTTTCTCTGTGAAACCAATGTAATGTAAAACATCATGGCTGCCTCTTCAAATGATTTTGGCCAAAATCCTGGAATTAGGCCTCATTTGCTGTGATTGGCCTATTTTGTGTCACAAGACATAAATCTGAACCAATCATTGACTGGAGTGATGCCATGCCCTGATTGGCCAGAACTGGGTCACATGTCCTTTTTGGAATAAAGGCAACTGGTTAATATTCTCACTCCAGCCCTACACTTGAGAATGAGAAGCAAACCAAGGGTGTTATTGGGAGAAGAGTAGTGGTATGGATACTGATCAGGCAAAAGCAGTAGATACCAACTCTAGCAGCGTTATTGCAACTTTAATGTGCATCAGAGTCACCTAGAGATCTTGTTAGACATTCTCAGAGCTCAGTCTTGAAGATTCTAATTCAGAAAATCTGGGGTGGGGTCCATACATTTGCATCTCTAATGTTGTCTCTGCCTGACCACACTTTGTTAAACTGTGCCCTGGTGCTCAGCGATCATCACATTTCTTACACTGCTGCCATAATCCCGGAGCAATGTGCACTTGGAGGCAATCTTCTTTGGGGAGTTTGCAGGATAGGGCCTGAGAGAAGTTGCTCAATAATATTTTTCTGGATATTACCATCCTCTCCACTCTTTCTGTGTATCAGAAGATGATGGGACTTGGCTAAGGGTTGCTTGTGTGGGGTGCCCAAAGCCACCACATAAAGGGTCTTCCTCCAAGTCCCTTTGAACTGGCAGTCTTTCCCCTGCATGGTCTTCCTTAGGAGGTGGCCTTCTGATTTAGGAAGAGGGAAGGGAAGGGGTTTACAGGGAAGCACCCAGGGCCAGGGTGGGAAACATTGAAGTGCTTTTGGAGTGGAGACAGTGTCCCTCCTCCTCTTTAAGGAAGCCTGAGAAAGACCAGTGCCCTGGGATTGCTACATGCTAGGATAGTTCCTTTCAGACCCACTGAGGGCTGACTCCACTGAGACAGTAGTTGGGTGAAGCAAGGTCTGACTGGCCCCCAGCTGCAGAGTCAGAGGCCACAAACTCAAGTCCTGCCTTACAGTACCTGCCAGTAGAAATGCTAATAGCTTTAGTGCAGCCTAATAGAAATATAATGAAGATGTAGTGCAAGCCATATATGCAGCTGAACGGTTGCCAGCGGTCAGATGACAAAAAGTAAAAAGAAACAGGTAAACTTAATTTTAGCAACAGATTTTATTAACTCAATATATCCAACATATCATCATTTTGATACATGCTCAATTAAAAAATTATTATTGAGATAGTTTATTTATTTTTTCCTTTATAAATTGTTTGAATTCTGGTGTAGATTTTACATCCAGCACATCTCAATTTGAATTAACCACATTTCAAGTGTTTATACCCACATGGGGCTAGTGGCTGTTGAATAGAAGGTACACCTTTGGTCCCAGCAGGCCAGAGCTGCGGCCATCTCATCCCCATTTTCTTCCTTTTCCAGAATACAGTGGGTGTTGCTTGGAAGCTGAACAGAGATAGTAGCAGGCCTGGCCCAGGTTTACGAGGTTTAGTGCAAGGCGGTGGTGGCTGTAAAGGCTCAAGGCAGAGTGTGACAATAGGCTTGTTTTGGGATGAGTTCTCTTCTGTCTTGTGCTCTGGGTATGTGAGTCATCCTGGGAGTGGAGGGCAGGGAGGAGGGGAGGCGAGAGGGGTCCTCTCTATTTTGAGACCTCCTCAGTTGTGTGGGGGTGGCAGCGAGGGACTGACAGCAGAGAAAGGGATGGGGAGGGAATATGGAAGGATGTGTCTGGAGTCACAAAAATAGATCTGTGTTTATGGGATGGTTACCAAGACTCAAAATGCCATTTCCCTGTGCAGGGGAGGAGCAGGACAAGGAAGATGTCAAAGAGCTCCATGCTTTTATGATTAAAGGACTAAGGAAGGAGAATGAAGACGAGGGCAAGCAGAAATGTCAGGATCTGAGGTTCTTTTTCCAGCTGGATCCTAGAGTCATCTTAATTTTCCAGAGCTCTGTCTGAAAAGCCATTTTTCTTTCCATGTGACACACATCTGTTCTCAGTCCTTCCTACTTGATTTGGACACTCGACAAATTTGCTTCATGTGTGAACTTTCACTGGCTTCTAAAATGTGCAAATATATTATCTTTGAAAAGTGGCTAATCAAATACTCTCTTACAGGATGTGGCCCCAGAGATCAGAGTCTTTGGGGAAGTGTGCTTTCCCTTGGTGAAGCAATTGCTGTCTCCACAGACTCATCTTTCAGTTCAAGAGCTCAGGCTGGGTGGGACTTCATGCAGTTGCTTGCTCAGTTTCTGCTATGTTCCTTAATCTCCCCAACCTCAGTTTCCCCTTCCACCACAGGTGAAAAATAATAGCTCTTGCCTCATTGGGATTCTGGGAGCAACCAATTAAAAATGTGTGTGTTGCACTTAGCACAATTCCTGGTCCAGGTCAACTTGAGAGTTGCTCTGCAGAGGTCACCAACTCTGCTCACTCTGGTTTGGGTTCTGCAGTTCAGTACTGTGGCTGGCCAGGAGGAATCCTCTCAGTTATCATACTGCCCTACTTTCCATTCAGCAGTGCAGTGTGACAGATGTGGGAGATGACACACAGAGAAGAGTGATTGGCCACAGCTGCTTGGGGAACTGTGGCAGAGCTTGAGATAAAACCCGAATTTCCATTTCCCAGGGCTAATTTAGTAGGATCTTGTGGGTCTCAGAAGCAGTGTCTGAAATTTTAGAAAGTATAAAGAGGAAACTGGGGGGGGGGGGGAGGGTATGAATATATAGCACAGAGGAAACTCAGTAGCCTGATGTAAAGACCGTAAGAAACGCCAAGATGCAAGTAGCAGATATTCAATAGGATATGCCAATACATAACCAGGAAAAATGCTTATGGCGACTGTTGATTTGACATGGGAACATGCTTTTGATCTACATCAATTGAAAAAAATTAGGAAATATAACTGCACATAATTTAATGTCATAAGTTAAAAAAAATAGCTACCATCTGCCTATGTTGAAATATTCTAAACCAGATATTGTTGGGTTATCTCTGTTGGATAACAGTTGTTTTCTTGAAGCTTTGGTGTATTTTCTACAATGAACACTCATTACTTTCATAATCATAAAAAACAGTCTCTGGTTCACACCAGGGAGTTGGCGGCTCATTCTCATCTTGCTCAGCCTTGCAGGACTCCTGGTGGCTTCAAAGTCTGCTTTGTTTACAAAAGGATGATTATGTGGGTGTCCAGGGAGATGGACTGATAGAGAACAAAGTGAGACATGTTTTATTGAAGACGCTAACCAGAGTCAAGGCACTCTCACAACAAAAACCTTCAATGAATTCAGTGGATGGCTGTTACAGTCCAAGTAAATTGAGTAGATGGTGGGTGTGGATGTTAGCAAGCTCTGTGCTGGAGGAACATAGACTTCTTTATCTCCGTGGGGAAGAGGTCAGAGATAAAGCTCATCTCGACAGTGGTTTTGATTTAGTTTGAGATCAGTTAACTCAATAAATCAGGAGTCAGATGAGGGCAGTGGTAGGGTTCAACCCTCTCCCTGATCCCATTGGCTTTCTGACCACCTATCTCCAAGTCATATATGGGTTCTGCTTCCACTCTTCAAGGCCTCAGAGTCTCTCTCGCCCATGACTCTCTGGCCAAACTTGCCCATTGTATCTTGCTTCCCTGACTCAAGTTCTCTTGCTTTGGATCCATTTGTTTCCCTCTACCCAGGCACTTGGATCTGTCCATTGTCCATGTATTCTTCTGTATCCAATCCTACCTTTGACCCTTTGCTTATTGCTCAGGTCCCTGCCTTGCATTGCTCCTCTCCCCTGTCCTGTCTCAGACACCAGAGCCCTTCTCAGTTTGGAGCCCTGCCCCTCCTGGATGCTCAGGAGAGATGTCTGTACATCATGGCTTTGCTCTGTGCCATGGTCACAGAATCTTTTTAACTCTTGTTTTTGACAGCTATTCCATAGCCATCCCAGCCCAGTGAACTGGGAGATGGACAAGGTCAAAGTGAGCCCACCCTATGACATGATTCTGCCACTTCCTAGTTGTGAGAATTCAGGAAAGTTGCTTAGCAACCTTTCTCAGCCTCAGATTCCTCATCTTCAAACTGGTGTTAATAGCAGTTACCTGAAGAAGCGAACTATTACATGTAAAGTGTGCCCAACTTATCTGATCCATACCTAGCATTCAAATGTCAGTGGTTGCAATGTCATTCTTACAACCTAACCTATCATGTGGTAAGAGGATAAGTTCTGGAATCTGACAGATCTGGTCAACTGCTCTTCTGACCATGTCGAGCTGTGGCTCACCTGTATGCTTTAGC
>JAJEJO010004864.1:117356-131481 GCA_020662805.1 Glaucomys volans | reverse complement strand
GGTCCCGGACTTTTCTTTGTTGGTAGGCTTTTGATGACTTCCTCTATTTCATTGCTTGAGATTGATCTATTTAAGTTGTGTATGTCCTCCAGATTCAGTTTGGGTGGCTCATATGCCTCTAGGAACCTGTCGATGTCTTCCAGGTTTTCTATTTTTTTGGAGTATAAATTTTCAAAGTAGCTTCTTATTATATTTTGTATTTCAATTGTGTCTGTTGTAATATTTCCATTTCCATCACGAATTTTAGTAATTTGGAGTTTCTCTCTCCTTGCTGTATGTATTTTTAAACTCAGATTATTTTATTATTGTTGAGTATTGAGATCTCTTTAGATATTCTGGTTAAAGTTTTTGTTAACTTTTAATTCTATTTTTCTTTTTTAAAGAGTAGACTCTTAAAAATTTTTAAATGGAATCAAATAAGAAACAAACATTTCATAGAATATGCTTTACTTGTACCAAATAAATCTTTACCTAAACCGAGGTCAAACATTTTTCTTCTATATTTTCTTCTATAATTTTTACACTTCTAGCTTTCATTAAAGTTTATGATATGTTGTGAACTAAAGTATGCTTATTGGTTTGGGCTCAAAATTCTTTTTTTTTTTTTTTGTTTATTTGTTCTGAAGTAGATTTATAATTATCTCAGACCAGTTATTGAGAATATCTTTTCTGCATTTAGGTCATTTTTACCTAGTCCTTTTATATAAGGATCTATATCTGGGCACTTTGTACAGTCAACAAAGTCTCTGTTAATAAAGTTTTAAAATAATTTTTGACTGTGACTACTTCAACATTGTCATTCTTTTTAAAAGTGAGCTTATCTTATTTCTTTGTATTTCTATATGAATTCTAGAACTAGAACATCACTTTCTAATGAATTTATATTATGTAACTGACTTTTTAAGCAATATTGATATTTTTGGTCCATTAACACAATATATTATCCCATATATTTAATTCCTCTTCAACTTCTCTCAGCAGTGTTTTGTAAATATTGGTAGCTAAGTCTTAACTTTTGTCATAGTTATCCTTTAGCATTTCATATTTTCTTTAATCCAAAATAGTATTTTAATTTTAGTTTCCAGTTTTTACTTGTATATAGAAATATGGTAGAATTATTTATTCTGTTGTACTGATTTGGTAAATTCACTTCATTCTAATTCTTTAAAGATTTTATAAGACCTTCTACTTAGATGACAATATATTTTGCATTCACAAAATTCATTTCCTTCTTTGTATGTAGGGATGTCTTTTTTTTTTTTCTTTTTCCTTTTTTCTTTCTGACTGATAGCACTGGTTAGGACCTCCCAAACAATGTGAAGGATGTAGGGGGAAATGACTTCTTTGCCTTGATGCTGACCTTTCGTGGACAGGGTTCAGTTATTCATCATTATAAATCTCTTTAGCTACACATACTTCATAGCTTCCCATTAATTAAATATTGTTCTAATACTTATTGAGATATTAATCCCACCTTAATCTAAATCAGATACCAGAGAATAGCACCAGCTAATATAAATTTTATTTAATATCATGTCAACATTTAAATCAAGTGCAATATAAGAAAATAACTGGAAAAGATAGTATTTTTATTTTTTGCTGAGGAAAGGCCTTTAATAAAACTACTATATTTAAAACAATGTTGCGAGATAGTTGGAAAAAAGTAAAATACGTTATTGAGAAGCTTCTCTCTTACAAGTGCAGTATATCAAAGGGAATAATGTCACTTACAGTATCAAAATAACTATAAAATTTCAGAACATATTACAAGGAATACGTTATACAAAACTGTGCATACAAATAAAATGTCAATTCTGCAAAAATTAGTATAAAAATCCAATGCAATTTCTCCTAGAATACCAAAGAAAAGATATTTTTTATGAAAAATGGGATAGAATAATCTTTAAGTTTAAGTGGATAAGAAAATACCTATAAATAACCAAATATAAAAAGGACAGAAAGGGGGAAAGTACTTTTTTAGATAAAAGAATGTGCTATCAATTCTTTCTAGTCAAGTTATATGTCATTAATGTATGAAAATACACATTTATCAAAGGAACTAGGTAGAGACTCCAAAGCTAGACCCCTGTATATGGGATGTATATATGATATGGCTTACATAGCTCATCAATGGGAAAACATTCCAAATCTCTATATAAACAGAATTGGCAAAGCTAGTTATCCTTGGGGGAAAAAAATGGAGAAGAAAAGAAAATGTTCTGATTCTCACAATTATAAGATTAAAGACTGGATGAATGAATATCAAATCTAAGTAATATGAAATATCAAACTCAGTAGAAAATCAATTAAAATAATGGACTACAGAGTAGTAACTAGCAATGGAATTTTGTTAGTCTGGAATTCTAGAAGACAGCAAAAATTGGAAATAGAAGGAATATAAAATTACTCTTGGCAAAATGTATGGTTAAAAAAAGTTCATATATTAGCAAACTATAGAAAAAAGTATGAACTCCATGATAAAATGTTGTGACTATAATACACAGACGTTGTATAAATTGAGAAGAACACAAATAATTCATTTGAATTATGAAGTAAGTCTCTCAGTAAACATTTCACAGAAGGGGAAAGGCTTATTAAAATACTTATTAAAATACTTAATTTCCAGTAGTCAGATATAGAATTATAGCAGAAGTGAGATCTATTTTACAACCACCTGTGCAGCCCCTAAACAAAAATCAGTAGAGGGCACTGAACTATGGACCTACATCCCCTGCGCTTTTTATTTATTATTTTGAGACTTGGTCTTGCTATGTTGCCTAGGCTGGCCTCATACTTGTGATCCTCCTACCTCAACTTCCCCAGTGGTTGAGATTACAGGTGTACACCACTATGCCTGGGTATAGCAAACATTTCAAACAAATGAAAAGTAATTCATTTTTAGAGATGTGGAAAAGGGAGAATGAATGTATTGATGAAAATATGAACTGCCATTTCAGAAAGTAATCTGAAAACCTGATTTTATATACCCACCTACACACAATCTTTCTCACAAAAATAAGACAACTAGCATGTAATGGAGACATTGCCTTGGCTTAATTTACATAAGAAACAGAGCCCAAGGCAGTTTTCCAGCCAACTCTTTAGGGGGACTGCAATTCCAAACAGCAATACCGGAGGTAAATAAAAGCACTAAAGCAAATTGGGGGACACCATATGTAAAGAGGAGTGTTACCATGCTAGCCACAGCCTCATAGGGAGCAGATCTCTTCTCTTGGTCCCAGGTGACTTCAATGGAGAGAGAACTGCCTGGAAGAGGGTGGGAAGGGATGAGAGATCTGCCTGTCTACCCCTCTTGTTTTCCTCACTCTGCTTACTCTACATCCACCCCAACCCACTCATCCAAAATTGTATTCCCAACTCTTTCCCTGGTATCAAGTGGAGTTCTGCTTGGTTCTGAAGAAATTCTTCCAGCACACGCTGGTAGGGGCAGTGGAAAAGCTGCACCTCTAGCCTGAACAAAGGCTTACAAACTGGTGACAAGGATATGAAATGATGGAAGCCATTTAACATTCCCTGGAACCAAGGGCCAGTTATAGGGATGGAAAGGACAAATGGGGTTAAGACAGCCTAGAGAGCCCCCTAAATTAGGTGTGGGATAGATGAGAATACAAATATTTGAGGCATCATTGTTCATAAAGGGGAAAATAGAAAATAAAGCCAATATCCATAGGTAGAAATTGTAGAATGCTTTTAGAGATATCCATAGCATGTAAAAATATTCTAGATGATTTGAATGATTCACATTTAGTGTTATTTAATGAGAAATCCAAGATCCAAATGTATTTAAAACTTTGATGTGTATTGTATACATTTACCATATGAAAGTGGGTACCCGAGTTATATACATGCAATGTATATATATGGGAGATAGACAGGATTCTTAACACGTATATAAAAAATCATGGAATTGTGGAAGAGTGGGGTGAAAGAAAAGAAGACTCCTTTAAATTCCAAACATATAATTTGTTGCATTCATATAAACCGATTCATATCTTACTGAAGACAAAACGAAAAACTCAAATGCAGTACTAACACGCAGTTACTATAATCCCAGTGATGATCATTTCATGCTTCTGTTATTCTAGTTGCCCTGTAGCACAACTTTTTTTCTCGCTCAGTCACTTCCCACTTAATTTCACTGCATGCACTTTGCACAGGTTAAGCTTCCTCCAAAACTATTTTCACATTATCATCTTCCTCCTGCTCAAATGGCATCAAAGGCCTTAGACTATCTGCAAATCCAGTACAACTCATTCAAACTCTGATGGAATATTTTGTTTATCATCTCTGTCAGACCTCATTCTTGCTTTTCCATGCATCTTACGTATTTCCAACCTCAACTCCCCAAAATTACCCTCACTCCCACCAAATCAATATGCCTGCTGTGCCAAATCGCATATTAAACTTACTGCTGATTCTTTGATCACTGCAGTTCTTTCAAATTAAATATTCCCCAACCCGTCTCTTCAACAGATCTTGTCATTCACTGCTCTTAAAATACCACCTCCTTGCAAATTAAAAGACTAAAACCCATCCTTATCGATTGATCCATTTCTGGGAATAGTCAAAGAGGGTCAGAAAGATTTAATGACAAGGATGTTCACTGAAACTTTGTTTACAGTAGAAGCAACCTCAGAAATGGCTACATGCTTTCCAGGAGAGAATAAGTTAAATTCATTAAAGTACATAGATACTTCAACAGAAAAAGCAGCCATCAAAAATCATGTCGGAGAGGATTATATGATTTCATAGTAAGAAACATTTAGTGTTGTTTTCTGAAATTGAAAAAATTTTGAAATACAGTAATTATTAAATTGACGGAGTTGCGTGTTCTGCAACATTACAGAGATACAATCTGTAAGAAAGCATAATAATTATTTTAACAGAGTAATCTTAGAATGTTCATTGTGAATGAATGATGGTATCACAGCCAAGACCTACTTGTAAAAAGCAATTTAAAGACACTTTAGTGCAAAAGGAGGTAGGTAGAACAGCTTACAATGTTCAACAGAATGGCTTACTAACACAACTGACAGACCAGAACTCACATTTGGAACAGACAGGCCACCTCCTTCAGCAAAGCTTTGTTAAACTTTGGTTCTTTTAGCTACAGTTATGCATAGTTGTTAATACTTACTGAGAGGCTGAGATAGAAATTATATTCTCTGACATTTCTGGAGCATAGATATGTTATCAGCTAAATGCAGTCAACAGAATTTATATAAGATTTACATTATCATATGAAATTTTAAGACCAGATATGATAGATGCTGACCCAAGAGCCCTTTGCAACTTTCTGTTCTTGTTCAGTGGAAGTAAAAAGTCTAAACATTAAATACTTGTCTTCCCAGCCTCCTCTCCAGGTAAGCCTACCGGTGTTCCGCAGTTATGCACACTGAGATGCAGCAGGGTGTCCTTGGTGGGGTTGGGGAATTTTTGCTTCCTTGATATCAAAGTATAGCCAGCACAATCCCCTCCTACCTTCTTCTTGCTTTAAGCATGAATATGATGCCTGGAGCTTTTCAAGCTGCCACAAGGGAAGGGCCAAAGGGATTGCAGATATTAAATCGAGATTTTGCTCAAGTAATTTCAAGAACTACAGTTTAGATAAGTGCCTCAAAGGAAAAGTACAGGGTCTCCAGCTGGTGCTGAAACATTGGATCTAATACATAATAAATGTTTACTTAATTAAATGCAAATGTATTCTCATGGTAAACACTTAAACAATATCAAAATACATATTGAGTAAAAAACACACACCATACAATTTCTTTACCCAGATACGATTCCTTTTTCAAAGGGGTTCATTGTAAACATTTTGCTTTATTTATTTATTTTCTCTTAAACTTCTGCTTAGCTCTGACATACCTAAGTGTGTAGTGGATGTAATTATATGCCTGAGTTTCATGTAATTTAACCAGAAATGATACATGTATTGTTTTGAAGCATTCCTTCATTGCTTATTACAAGCAAACCTTTCCTAATGCACTCATATAGCTTCACCTCATCTTTTAAAATTTTTTTATATTGTAATCCATACTATGAAGGCACCAGCATGTATTTGAATATGCCTGATTGAAGGGAATTTAGGGGACACTAAATATTTTTGCTATTAAGAATATAGCTTCATTAAACTTCCAAGTCCATGACTTTTCTGTGCATATGTGTGAGCAATTTTTGAGCTAAATATTTAATAATACAATTGTCAGCAGATGGATAGATAAGTGAATTGTAAAGTTGTACAATTACTGTCAAATTGACTTTGTAAGAATACTTTGTACATGTACATGTTTACTGATAAGGGAGATATTGTGTTTTCCCTCAACCTTAACCAAAATTGATATCATCAATCATTTTTGATTATTTGGGCAAGTGTCAAAAACAAAATAAATCTATTTTAATTTGCATTCCCTGATCATTCAGTCATCTTCTCATACATGTAGCAAAGTACATGGAATATTATTTTGTGTTATCACTATTTATATATTATGTCTTTATAAATGATTGGCTTCTCTTACTGATATTAGAATTTCTTGATATTAATTTTTAGTTACTTTAGAGAGGGGGAATCTTTTATTAAGTCTTGTAATTTAAACTTTATATATTTCATTTCTGAACTTACCTTTTTATAAAGTTTATTATTTTTCTTTAAGATTTCAGATGCATTCTTACTCTTACCAAAAGTTTAGAAAAACTATAATTCAAAACTTCAATTATTTTTTTTTCCTTGCAGTGCTGGTGATTGAACCCAGAGCCTCCTACATGCCAAGCAAGTATTCTACCACTGAGTTATGACCACAGCCTTTTTTACTTTTTGGTAACAGGGCTTGAACCCAGGGGCACTTAACCACTGAGCCAGTCCTTCTTTGTATTTTATTTAGAGACAGGGTCTCACTAAGTTGTTGAGGCTTTTTTTTTTTTTTTTTCTCATTTTCTTAAGACAAGGTCTCCTAAATTGCCCCAGCTGACCTTGAACTTGAGGCCTTCCTGCCTCAGCCTCCTGAGTAGCTGGAATTTCAGGTCTTCATTATTCCACTGAGCTTAAATTCAGTCATGTAGTTATTTTTGATGTAGCTTGTATTTTTCTGCACATTATGATTTAGGAATCCAACTTTGTTTTCTATATAAAAGTTTGGTCCATTATTATTACTTTTTATTTAGCTCACATTTCACGAAATGCTATTTTTCCTTTTATGCATGCATTCAAACTTACAATATTATGTCAGCATTAACTACTTTTGACATCCAGAAAATCACAATGAATAAAACAGCACGCATTAGGGAACTACCATCCAACGATATTTAATAGCATTTTTTTTTGTTAGAGAATAGAAAATTAAAAACTCAGTAGAGACCCAAGTTTCTTCCATTGCTAATGTTATGCCCATTTCTCTTTAGCCATTATTAGCATCCCAAAGTTGTTATGCATCATTTCTATCCATGTGGTTATACTGGTTACACTTTCTATATTTGTATGTAAGTATAAACAATACAAAGAATCTTCTGTATTTTTTAACTTTGTATTGAGTAATACAGATTTCCACCAAGACTGCAATTTTCCCTCTCTGCCAAGTATTTTCCTCAGATTTTTTCTAAATAGTTATTATATTTTACTATATAAAAGATTTTTATATTTGTCATATCATTGGTTTCTCTGAGCTCTTATTTTTCTTCTTATAAATATACTGTTTGGATTTGTAACTTCATCTTGCTAATCTATATTCTCTTGTAATGTTTGAGAATATGTCTGTGGGTGGTAAGAATTCTTAGCTTCTATGTTATTGAAACTATCCTTGATTTGACTTCTCCTTTGAATCATGCTATATCTTAGTATAGAATTTTGTATTATTACATTTTACCAAACATGCAGTGATTTTCATGATTTACTTTTGATACTGACTCATTTTTGTAGTTTGGTGTTTTTACTCTATTTTAAAAATCCTCACGACAGCCTTGATTTCAGGGCATTTCTGCAGGACATATCTCATGTAGATCTTTCTTCATGCATCCATGGTGAAATCAGCAGTCCCTCCCCCTGGAAGGGGTTCATTTTATTGGGATGTTTTCTTCTATTATCTCTGATTATTTCTTCTTTTAGAGTCAGATTTTCTTCTGGAAAAACATATTAGCTAAAGGATGCTTTTTTCTTTTTCATTACCCCACTCTAAATTCCCTTAGGTTTCTCTTTGTCTATATTTTCAGTAGTTTTCTTCCCATTTTCAGATATTTTTAAAAATCCATCATATACATGTGGCTATCTCTATACAATTTTCTTTGTTAGTAGGAATTTCTCACTCTCAAAATATTCATATCCTTACTTTTAAAACACATGCTCCATACCTACAAGATGAAATATCTATTCCTATTCTCTGTGAATATAAAATACACATATTTTTCTAAGAAGTTGATTTTACTCCACTAACATTGTGATTTTGGACATTATTTTTTCCATTTTTCTATTTACTTGTCTTTGAAGTAATTTATTTTCCTTAAATGCTTGTTCATTTTTTACTATGTGTTGATATTTTTACTTGACATTCCACATACAACTATTTCGGGGCACTTTTTTTATTTATTATATACTGCTTTTGTGAGGACAAGTGATTCACAGGATTACCATGAAAGGTAATTTGCTAGTAGTTTGACTTCAGGTCATAGAGGTTGTTAAGTCCTAACCACTAATAATAGCACATGGCCCTCTAGGTTCAGATATTCTTTTCTTAATTCTTTCAGTCCAGGGACAAACATCTCCACTGTTGACTGCATGATATAGAGAAGGACTGAGGTTTCAGACAAGTCAACTAGCTTGCCTGGGATATTTTCCCCAAATATGGGACAGCACCCCTGGAACTTCTATTGGTTTTCTTATCTCCATTGCCTTGGAGAGAAAGGAATAAGCCAAAAACACCAACTGAGGCATCTCTTTGAGTTGCAGGACTTCAGGAGTCATGAATAGAGTACTTTATTTTAAAAATAAAGTACCATTCATTCTCTCATATTACCTGAGGTTGACATGTCGTCCTGAACAAATGAGCTAACCCTTCTCAGGGCAAATTTCCTTATTTGTATTAAGTATGATTATAGCTTTATCTCAGGTTTGCAGTGCATATTAGAGATACTATATATAAGACATCTGAAATATTATTTGGTGCATAGTACCTTGTTAAAAAGTGATATTTCAAGGCATTAACTATGGTAATGTGAATATTCATCTAACAAGATAATAACAATGAAGAGATTCAACTGAACTCCTAGTATAGAGAAAATGTTTTGGAAAATGAGGGTACCAAAGAAGATAATTTTACTGAGTTCAAAGCCCAATAAATATTCATTGTCTGAGTTACTACACTGAACATTCCAAAGAGCAAAAGCTGAAATTTGGAGGAGATTGTCAAAAAAGTAATTCCTATTCCTCATCACTGGCCCTATATACCACCTCAGCTAGATGCCAATATAGATGATTGACACTTCTGCTTCCATCTCAGATTTTATGAAGATAAGCAAGGGTTTTTGATCTATCATTCCTACTGCAATTTAAAAAAATTCACAGTTTATGCAGCAACTTTGGATATCTGCTTGAAAAAGAAAGAAAGTCGCTCATTTACACAGGTACCTACAAAGAGGGATTTTGCTGGGAACCCAAATGTATTTTCCTTACTATCACTTTGAACTTTCTCCATTTTACAGACAAGGGTCAGTTTCAGAAACTGCACAGTGGATTAGATGCTTTGCTAGAACTGATTCACTTCTTCCATGGCTGATTTGCCTTATTTTTCTACAGAATATAAAATAAATAGACCAACTGTGCAGATTAGCTGTGATATAGATCATTTTAGAGTCTCGATTAGACTAATAGGTTAGTATTGAATCCATTTTATTAGTTTAATGTATAGAATCGATTGAAATTATCAATTGAATTTCCACTTTGGCAAATTGTTTTATATAGACATGGTCATTCTCCTGATTATACTAACCACCTAAAAATGAGCAAGAAGGAGTCTAACCTTTTTAGAATGCTGACAATATACATAAATCATACAGTTTAGAGGGGACATGTGTTTTACCACTCCTTCAATAAAGAGGTAGAAAAAATCATTTTTAAAAATTCAAGAATGAAGGCAAAATTATGAGCTGTTAATGCACACTAATTCTGAAGTCAAATTATGTGAGAGTTTTCATATGCCTATTTAAAAACTGCATGACTTTAGGCAACTTTTCTAACCTCTCTCTGCCAATTTTTCACTCAGTCTGTAAAACAGAGATAACAATAATACTTGATCCCTAGGGTTGGGGGTAGAGTAGTAGGATATAGGTACAGAAAGCATGCCAACCCAGGGAAGTTAATAAGCCCCGAGTAAACATTACATATGATTATTTTACTTGTGTCTATTAAGCCCTTTTCCTTCCTGCGTTTTACAGAAGGAACTACGGACTCGGAGGATACAACTCAAGCAGATTTTGTTTTGAGGAATACTTACAACCTGGCAAGGCAATCCCACCCAAAGACAGATTGGTTTTCTGTATATTTTGTGCTCACCTCTAAGACACTGTAATGTGGAGAATTAAAGAAGAAAACAAACCCTCTAATTTGGCTCTGAGTTTAATCAAGACTGAAAATTAGGTCAGTATTTTAGAAAAAGAATGGATTTGTAAAGCAAATGAACAATTGATTAGCAAGTCAATGGAGACATCAACTCTTTTATTGTGTGATCTTTTTAATTGCAAGTTAAGTTAGACATGATCAGAGAAAGGTAGAATTCAGAACCTGGGAGATCTTTGTTATCCTTAATTATAATACAGAAACTTACATGCTACCTGACCTCCTATATAAAGAGGCCAAGTCTGCTTTATGTTAAATTCATGTAGATTGGGTTCTTTGATTTTCATTATGTTCTTTTAGTTGTTTTCTTTCCTTCTAAAAAAGTATTAGAGAATACTAAACCCTAAGAAGGATTAAAGATTTTGTCCATAGTCAATGACTGCTAAAAAGCCAGAAATGTAAATAATTTTGTTTACTGATTTTTAAAGTTTTAGAACAACTTCTGGCTGACAAATAAAATTGTGACTGGCTGGTTTTCACAATATCTTAGAGTTGTAAGGTCCTATTTAGTCTCATTTTTTCTTTGTCAGGAATATTTGCTATTTATATATGATAATGAACTTCATCATTATTTTAACACTTGAGTTTATGATGAGAGGACCTGAAGTCTGCCTGGATGATTTAGAAAGGTATTTATCCCAAATCAATAAGCAGAGACATTTCCTTCTTCATTCATTCAAGTGTTCACTCCACCAACTGTCTGTGCCACAGAGACCATCAAAAATGATTGAGTTTGGGGATTGGGGAGGTGCAGAATAGTTATTTGTAAAACAGAAAGTTACGATTTGCAACTTCCTTCAGCTTTCCTGGCTGCTTAGAAGATATGGTAATCAATCATTTTTCAGACATTTGAAGAAACACCTTCCTTTTTACCATTGTTAATTTTATGGTATCATATCATACATTAAAAAACACAAATGTATTGTGCAGTAAAACAACAACAAAAAATCTTATTCCTGACTATGACAAAACCACTTACAACAAAACTCCACTGATAAGACCTTGAAAAGTTGGTTACATTTCCTTAAAATTTCTTTGAATGCTTTTAAGGATAGCTGAGGCAGGCAGGAGGGCTCAAGGTAAGAAGAGAAAGTACAAAACTTACCTGAGAAATCTCAAATCTTCAGTGGGGTGGGAAGGCATGTTTTTAGAA
Source organism: Glaucomys volans (assembly GCA_020662805.1). NCBI lineage: Eukaryota > Metazoa > Chordata > Mammalia > Rodentia > Sciuridae > Glaucomys > Glaucomys volans. The sequence goes on along the minus strand of JAJEJO010004864.1, from coordinate 119,707 downwards.
TTGATATGGGCCAGATTATATTGTGTGCATGGATGAATATGTAACAACAAATCCCATCATTATGTATAACTATAATGCACCAATGAAAAGGTGGCAACTGAAGAAAAGGAAAAAGAAAAGATCTTCAGTGTGAAAATACTTAATGCGCTGCTAACAATGAGCACTGTAACCAGCAAAAATGGCCTCAGCAGTCAAGGCAATAGTTCCATTGCAGGGACAGTAGTCTGAGGAGCTTTCATATTTAGCTTCCAGTGAAAGAGACATGGTAAGAACTATGGAAAAACAAAACAACACCAACCATTTAATATCTTCAAACTCATTCTAATGGCCACAAATGATAAATAGTTATTAATTAAAATCTATCTACACTTGGTAAAAAAAAAATGAGAACATGTGGTGTATTCACCATGGTGTGATCCCTAAAACTCTACCCTCAAGTCAGCTGGAGGGAAGGTTTGTCTTGAGTAGAGGAGGCCCTCAAGACAGGCCTTCCTCCCCTTCAGCTCTTAATCAAGGCCAACTGTGTCTAGAGGTGGACAGCAGCCACCAGCAATTGCCATCTCCTCCAGCTTCATATGCTATTTATGAGGCTAGACTCCTCATGAATAAGGATAAAAGCTGGGCACCATCTTTATTCCCTCAGCTCCTGCCCCTAAGACCAAGGCTCTATCTCTATAAAGCAAAACCAAAAAGACAGAGAGAGAGAGAGAGAGAGAGAGAGAGAGAGAGAGGAGAGAGATAAAAACAAAAAAATAAATCGCAGATGTAAATGTTAATTCAATCATATCAACAATATCAAATACAAATGGAATAAATAATATAATCCAAACTCAGAGATTCTCAACATGGACGATGGAACATATATTTAACTGTGTGTTATCTGAAGAAGACACTCTTTAAACTCAAATATGCAAAGAAGGTAAAAGTAAAAGAGTATATCATATCAAGAAATAATGACCTTGGGAAAATTAGAGTAACAAAAATGTCAGCAGAATAGACTTTAAAATGAAAATTCAATGACAGATAAAGAAGGATATTTTATAATGATAAAATAGTGAATTATTCAGAAAGTCATTCTAATTATAAATATACTAATTATAATATAGCAGATTATAATATGCCACAATAGTCATACTAATTATAAATATACTAATTATAAATATAACTAATGGCAGAGCTATAAAATACATGAAGTACATTGAACAAAATTTAATGTAAAAGCAGACAATTCATTATAGTAGTTGTAGATGTTGATACACATTTTCAATAATGAGTAGAGCAACTAGGTAAAAGGTCAACAAGGAAGAAGAACACTTGAGCAAAACTGTACACTAACTAAGATACATCTCTTCTCTCAGAAGAACACATAACCTTTTCTGCACAGGTGGAATATTACTAAGGAATGATGCTAGTCTAGGCATAAAACTAGTCTGAATGAAATTAAAAGTCCTAAAATCATAAACATTATAGTCCCCAAACATAATGAAAATAAATTAGAAATCAATAATAAGTAAATTTGGGAAATTCACAAACATATGAATATTAAGTGAAAATAAACAATGAATCAAGAAATAAATCACAAGATAAATTACAAAATAATCTGTGACATGTTAAAGTGCAGATGAAATATATTAAAACTTAGGGAATGCAGCCCAATCAGTGCTTAGAGGAAAACTTATAGCTGTATATGCTTATAGTAAAACAGAAGAAAGATCTAACAATAATATAACCTTCCATCTATGGCACTAGCTTAATTCCTTTTTTACTAAACCTACAAATTGTTACCTGAAAATTAGTGACAAAAATGATCTCGTACTTGCTCAGGTCCACAAATGGCTAGGTTGGATTTGTGTGAAAGGGACATGATTGATTTTAGGGATAATGGAAATTTTCTATATATTGGTTATGAGTATACAGGTGAATATCTTTATCAATATGCATTGAAAATTTTCCCTGATAAGTAGATGACGATATATAATTGGGTTGTGGGGTGGGGGTGAGAGAAGAATGGAGGAACTTTAGATAATGAATAGGGAAATGAGAGGGGGAGGAGGCCGGGGTATGAAAAATGGTGGACTGAGACAGACATCATTACCTAATGTACATGTATGATTACATGAATGGTGTGAATCTACATCATGCACAACCATAGAAATGAAAAGTCGTACCCCACTTGTGCACAATGAATCAAAATGAAGTCTGGAAAATTTTAAAAATAAATTTTAAAAATATGCATTGAATAGTAGAGTTTAAAAGATGCCTTCAATTATTTGTAAATTAGAGCTCAATGAAATTGATACAATATTTTTTTTTTTTTTTTTTGTGGTGCTGGGGATTGAACTCAGGGCCTT
>JAJEJO010004864.1:47336-116956 GCA_020662805.1 Glaucomys volans | reverse complement strand
ATATAGTATTCTAGCATTTATACATGAATAGATTGACAGATGATAGTAGGTAGATCGATGGATGACTAAACACACACTGAAATATGCTGGTGTATGCACAGGATAATTTTAACTTTCAAAAGATGGTAGTGACTGACTTTGGGAAAAGTAACTGAGTTGGTGATGTGTCAGTGAGGTTTATTTCTCACACTAAGTCCTGTGGAATTTTAAATGTCTACTGTGTACATTTATTGATATTGATCAATTAAAAACATAAAAATACACCAAAAATATTTAAATTGTTAAAAAAAACTGTGAGCATATTCTTTCCACACATATACTCTAAAATAAATATTAAAATTAGTCAAGCAGAAAAAAAAGAAAATGGAAAGGGAAATGGAAATTATAAAGGTGCATGAATCCAAATGAATAATTGTCATATAAACAATATTAAATATAGTAGCAACACAGGCATGATACCAATAATTGGGAATAAGGTAGAGTTAACATGTGAATATGTGCTAGTATCTTAGCCTGAGTGGGGACATAATAAGAGCATGGTATATGCTATTACTTTTTTAAATAAGGTAAGAGCTAAGATAAAAGAGAATATGAAGATTATGCTGAACTTAGAAATGTTCTGTGACTCATAGATTCCATGCTAAGAGGTACACATTAGAAATGTGTACATGTGTGCCTAAAAGGCAGACAGAATATTCACAGCTGTACTGTTTGTCATAGAAAAACAGAAAATACTCAAGATTCCATCAGCAATGGAAGAGGTAAATGAATGTGTTCACATGAGTCCTCTACCATATAACAGTGAAGAACTGCTTGCTTCCTATAATGTAGACAACCACGGGCAATTACATGATAAAATCCCTAAGAGTGAAGTTTGCAAATAGACCTCATCTGTGGAGAGCAACATGAGAACTCTATAGAGTATTCCTTTTGGGTCCAATAGAAAAGGCACAGAGATGACATCTAAGAGTGGCCTCTGACATCTTGGAAATGGGCCTCTGACATCTTGGAAACTGGCCAGCTGTCCACCTGGTTGGTAGATGGACAGTGTATTAACATTGTAAACTTCCCTGAACAAATGAGGGGTGAACTTATGTAGGTTATATATTAAAATCACTGATGATGTACATTGAACTAAACATATCCACTGGTATACTGCACACTGAAGTTTTTTAAATATATGTTTTATCATTAGTCTCTTTAAGGAAAAAGCTCATCAATGATTTAATAGTTTTTTAAATTTTTTATATTTGTTCTAATTAGTTGTACATGACAGTAGATTTTGATGTTTGTGAAAATGTTTCCTAACCAATATTCTCATGGTTTTATTTCTAATAATGTAGCTAATTCATACTGTAAATACTGCAGGTTTTCATAAAAATAGCACATGCATCTATATGTACGTATGTATATATATTTTATTTTAAGCATATTTTAAGGTAGTTAATTACAAAATCTCCTTAAAATTGATACATTTGATAAGTATACTTTAAAACTTATTAAAAGTATATTAAATAAATCACACTGTTTCACTAAAGAGCCCTAAAGAAGAGTGATTAAACAAAACAATCAGATACATATGTATTAAATAATGTTTTACAGTTGCAGAGTTAAATATTAAAATCCAAATACATGCTCATGGGCATAATCCCAGATCTTTCACTGAAATTTCTCTGATTAGACATCTTGTGAAGCAAAGAAAATACATTTATTTGTCTGGGATCTCTTTTATTACTTCCTACTTTCCTTTCTTCCTTCCATCTTTCGTTTTTGTTTTGTTTTGTTTTTTTCCAAAATACGGTAAAACATATTGTCTTCAAAGAGTGATATTGCTGCTCAGAAAAATGTACCCTGTATGGCACTCTGGCCTGGTGAGTACTTTGTACCAAAGGAGATTGGAGGACTCAGAATCAAAGTTTGTGTGGGACCTTCTCCTGCCTTCCTGTCTCCACACCTCTTTCTCCCTGCACTTGGTCACAGAAACCAGAATTCCTCTTCCTCAAGGTGAGTCATGGAAAGTAGAAGCTCTAGCCGCAAGCAAGCCATAAAACCAAGAAAGATCACTCTCAGGCTTCTCCTTTGAGGACTCCTTAACAAGGAGGAATGCTACACCACATGGAGAAAATCTAAGCAGACAGAGCTTTCTGGGTTCTCCCATCCCAATCTATTCTCCCAAATCATAACCCTTCTGTCCCATGACATTTCTGAATGGTTGTCCATTCTTCATTGAACCTGAGCATGAAAACAGTTTTCCCTGGGTCTTTGGCTTTCATATCTGAAGCCTCTTGGGTCATGTTGACTGTGACCCTTATAATAATTGAGGCAAAGAATCACACTTTTCCATCCCTATGGGGACAAGAGCACATTTAGCACATAAAATGATTTTCTATAAATTAGGGCAAGGTACCTTTTGTTCTGGGAGGCAGAATTAAGTCATCTTGGCAGGCGGAAATCTGAAGAAATTCAATTGCCTGACCTTCCTACCCACCTCATCTGGGTGCCCAAACACAGGGCACAACTGATTGGCAGTCCTTTATTGCCCTGATGAAGGGAATGGAAGTAAAGCACTGAGACAGACCCTTTTCCCCAACATGTGACAAGGAAGTAATTAAGTCACTGGCAGTTCTAGGAATGTGAGAATGGAAAATAGATAACAATTAAGAACATGAGCTAGAGGAAGAATACAATTTTTAAAATGTGAAAAGCAGGAAAAATTAGACCTACAGAACTGAAAAGTTTGAAACCATGGCAGAGGGACCACACAGTATTTATCACAGAGGACTTGAAAACATACAAAATCTTCCCAATGACAATGGAAGGTGCTACATGCCATTTTAAGGGCAAGGGTGGTGAATGTGAGATGACTGAAGAATACCTGCTCTATGTTGTAAACACAGTTTAGAAAGTACATGGAGTGGTAACTTAGACTGCAAAGTCAGCAACACATGTTGTTTATATAAATAATCCAGACTACGTAAATAAAATTTCTTGAAAGATGAACTAATGGCTAAGGAGTCTACAGTCATAGAACACAAGTATTTTGTTTGCCTCAATCTACATGGAAAAAATGCTGAACTGGGTGGGATAGGGGTTCTAGATAGACTCATGCCAAATGCATGTAAGACTGAGTAGATAAACTTGATGCAAATAGATAACTTTTATGGATGGCAAACACTCAACCATTTGAGAGAATCCAAGGGCAAAACTTTAACTGTTAAGTAAATGCCCTTAGGATCAGGTTAATGAGCTATAGAAATGTACATTGCAAATATAATTCTTAATCCAGAGAAAGGATTCTGGAATGACTCAGTGCCAGTAATCTTTTCCATAAAAGGCAAGTTGGTGCTTTTGCTATTTGAAACCAGCCGTGGTGGTACACACCCATAATCCTAGATACTAGGAAGATTGAGGCAGCAGGATCACAAATTCAAGACCATTCTCAGCAACTCAGGGATACCTATCTCAAAATAAAAAGGTCTGGAAACTTAGCTCTATGGTAATGTGCCCTTCGGTTCAATCTCCAGGACCAAATAAGCGATGTGTGAAGTCAGAGGTGGCACACGTTTGTAATCCCAGCTGCTTGGGAACCTGAGGCAGGAGGATTGCAAATTCTACACCAGGCTGGACAATTTAGTGAGACTCTGTCTCAAAATAAAATTAAAAAATGTTTTTATCCCTGCAACTCAAGAGGCTGAGTCAGGAGGATGGTGAGTTCAAAGCCAGTCTCAGCAAAAGCAAGGTGCTAAGCAACTGAGTGAGACACTGTCTCTAAATAAATTACAAAATAGGGCTGGAGATGTGGCTCAATATTCAAGTGCCCCTAAGTTCAATCCCTGGTATGCCCCCCCCAAAAAAAAAATAGTTTCGAGATGAAGGTCAGTAGTAGAGCAAGGTCCTGGGTTCAATACCCAGCACTGAAAAAAAAGGTGGTAAAAATAGTGACATTTTATATAAGGGAAAATCATGCTATGACTACTGGAATAATTTTATTATAGTAATCCAACTTTACTATACAACAACTTTACAGGTAAGTATAATTATTCACATTTGGTTAGGAGAAAATTCTATGTTTTAAGTAAAATGTGTATTTATTATGCAAATCTTGGGGGAACATATTGAAAGCAAAGATATGATCTATATTTGTCTTTCAATACTTGGGAGAGAAGTTAAATAGAAAATTACAATATAAAGAACGGAAGAATTATAGACTACAAGAGAGGGAGAAAGAATACAGGGAGGAGAATCCTATAGAAGAAGGTGTATCATAATGAGAAATATATTCAGTGTTTGGGTTTTTTTCCCAGTTGATAATAATATGCAAATAAGATGACTTAGGGTCGCTCCCTTGACCTCAGGATGGGGACTGTCACAAAAGAGCAGATGATGACAGAGTTCGAAATCAGCCACACCCACCAACCTCCAGGAAGGGAGTGGGGCTAGAGGTTAAACTTTATGAATGCTCTTGAAGGAAGAGACTTGAGGGGTGGGGGCAGCACACCTGAGGACCCAGGGGCCTGCACACTCTCTATCCCCATCCCTTGGGCTCTTATCTCTCATTTGGTGGTTCCTCAGTTTTATCCTTTAGAGTAAATCAGTCAACTGAAGTGTTTCCCGAGTTCTGTGAACCACTGTGGCAACATTTTGAAACTGAAGAGGGGGCTGTGGGAATTCCCAATCTGGAGTCAAATCAGAGAGAGAGTGGGGGGTCACCTGCGGACCCACTACTTGTGCCTGGTATCTGAGTAGGGGACGCTCTTATGGACGATGCCCTTAACTTATGCATATGTACTGAGGTCTGCTAGTAAGTGTCTGAATTGACTTGAATCTCTGCATATACAGTCGGTGGCTACAGAATTTGACAACTGTATGCTGGCTTGGTCAAACCCCAAATGTTGGGTGTGGGAAGTGCCATAAGTAGAGGAAATCTTTTCCTTCAGATGAAATGACTCATTTTCAAGGTAAATAGATTCTTCTCCACTATAGAAGAAATGACTTGTTTGCATCTTAGAAGAATTCAAAGGGCTGGGCACATTCATAAAAGATAGCGACCGAGAAACATAAGAAATGTAAATACTAAAACCACAAAAGCTAAATTTACCGTCATCTTTAATTTCATAATCATCCATTTGTAGATGCTAGGGTTGTCCATCTAAACATACACAACAAAGAGCACACACAAATATTTCATTTTAAAAATGTTATTATATGAAAGTTTTAAGGATACATACATCAATAGCTTTCTTAAGATTTATCACTAATCTATTAGAAATCTCATGCAAGGAAAATATTTAACTCACAATAGAAACATAATTTGGAAAGAGGCAGACAGGCTAAGTGATATGCAAAACAGGAACTATCAAACTTGAAAAATGAACATAGACACTTGAATTAGTGCAGAGGCAAATAACTGTGATGAAATGATTGCAATGGGGATATTTGATTCTCTACCAATTATTGAACAATAGAAAGCAATGTGAGTCAACACTAAATTTCTTTGCTGAGGTTTGGGGGAATATAATTTACAAAATTTATTCTGATCTTGATCTGGTTGAATCAATTAACAAGGACGCTAGAGACCCCTTTCAAAAGCAGTAGTAACAAGGAACCCTCTCCATTAGTGAGATGGCATCAAAAACATAGGTATGACCAGAAGGGAATTTCTGCAAGGTGAAAGTAGAAAGAGGTGGAGCTCTAAAGGAAGTAGAGATGGGGATGCCTGTTCAACGAAGATAAAAGACATGAGCTTAAACTACAGCTTAAAGTACGCTTACACGGGTCAGCCTCTAAATTGTAAAGGGGATGAAGTTGGTCAATAAACGAACGCACAGCATCATTAATGTAAGTTAAAATGTTTGGGGTGCCTCCTAAAGTATTGGTATTGGTTGAAAGGAGGCTAACAGGTCTCACATCTGCTAGCATCCCATCAGAAATGGCTAGACATGTTAGGCATTCCTGCTTTAAAGATCCCATTGCAGTGGGAATGTCTCATAATACTTGCAGATTAAGCTCAATGGGGAGAAATCATCTCTGTGTGTCCCCCGTACTTGGCAAGGAAGAGATGTGGCATTATACATATATCGAGAAACTCATTTTGGCTGAGAAAGCCGGGTCTTGAAATGTGCTTGCCAAGAGAGTAAAATGATACAAATATGCATGCTAAATTATACATAAATATGCATATATACATAGCCACCCACACAGACCATGCTTGGATGATAAACAGACCAAAGACTGGTTCTGTGCTCTTTCCATAGTCAAATGGTTGTCTGGGAGGGTGCCGGATGCATGGCACTCTGGGAAAACATTAAGCACCCCCCACACCATAGCGTGTTTTCCAGAACCCATTTAATCTGGGTTCACAGGGATTTGAGGCTCTTGAACTGTTAGGAGTTGAAGGATGAGAATGGGCTGCTCATGACACGAGCCACAAATCTTGAGCATATGGAAGGGGCTGGCCTGCTGTGCTCCACAAATGAGAAATTTGTCTCTCTGGGCTTTTTAGGAGGTGCTATGTGCTGAGACACCGGGAAAGAACCGCTCTACCAGCAAAGCCTGAAGTGACGAGTGCGTTATTCACAACACCTTGCAATTTAAGTTTGAGGCAGAATCTAATATGCTGGGAAAGAGGTCAATTGTAACAAACAGAGGGGAAAAGAGCCCCACAGCTGTTACTTCACCATCAAAGCTTCTCAACCAGATTTATATTTCAAATGTGAGGCAGAAAAAGGTTTAAGGAAAGAGCCTAGTTTTCCTCTAAACAAAACATAATGGTGTATATTCCTGCATGAAGGAATTGACAACTAGCACTTGGGTAAGTTAGTCCTGGAAACGTCAGAGTGGGGTTGGAGAGGATCTGGTTCATATAAAAAATTTAGGATTTTACTTGTTTTAATAAAATAAGGAAAGGTCCAATGACAAATAAGTCTTAACCCCCTTGCATTTTCTCCATTGCTTATTTTTAAGGTATGACGGTTTGCAGACTTTGCCTCTTCTCCCCGAACACGCCAAGAACTGGAGAAACTGAGCTATGTTTACATTAATAGCACCTGGCATGAACTTCATCAGGTGATACTTGTTGCCTTATTAGGTAACAGTGGAAATAATTTGGCCCTCTAATTGCTCTCAGGAACAAGAGGAAACACCTGCACCCTCTGTCATTGCTCATCTCAAAGGCAGGTTTATGAGATTCTTCGTAAGCTCGCCAGCCTTAAGCCTCCTCGGATCAATAATTACAGTCCTTAAATTCTCCTCCCTCAGATGAGCACCCTCCCCCTCCTCATCAAGACATCCTTCACATATCCCTCCAAAATATATATCTTAATGAAATAATGGGAGCAAACAAATGTGTTTCCCTTCGGATGACACACTGGTCTGGCTCGCTGGAGAGGGGGAAGTGGTAAACCAGGAAGGCGGTGTTCATGATAGTGATTAAAAAAAACAGCTTTGACAGGGCAATAACTATAAAATCTGGCTGCTAGTAATAATCTCTACAATACAACTGCAATACCAGCTTACCGTATGTCACAGCCTGGCAATCCATCTCCCCGCATGTCACTTACTTAAGCAGGTTCTCGAAGAACCTATCATTATTTTTAAGTAGGGGGAAAGGACACAATTCCATTGCTGTCCTACATTAGTCACTCTAGTGCTAGCCTTTGGTGGACTTATTTTCATGAAAAGGAATCTATAAATTTCAAGGTATTAGATCAGATATCATGAATCTATAGTCCACATTTTTTGTTGGTATTCTTTGGATCATATTTTACTTATCCTGAAGCCTTCTAGGAGTGTGAACTTGCCTTGCAGTGATGTTTAATTTAGATGATGAGGTCTCTAAAATTTGTTAGCAATTTTCCAATTATATATATATATATGTATATTATACATACATATTATACATATAATATTGGATGTAAGATAAACTCAGGACCTATAGCTGTTCTAAACAGATGGGCCTTAAAGACAACAATAATAATTCAAAACAACAATGTGGCAAAGGTATCTTTAGGACTTCACAATAATAAAAGGAACTTTCCTTTTAAATCATACTGGACCTTCCTACAGGAGGCTCATAGTACAGCTAAATAACAATGACTAAGTATTTCCAGGGTCCATGTTTGTAAAGCAAGACATGTTGAGAATGAATAAATTAATTGTGTTGCTGTAGTGAAAGGGAAAAGTTATTTTCCACAGGAAAATATCTTTTGGAAAAAGCATCTAGGAGCAATGAGCTCATAAATTTAATATTTTTAGTTTCAGAAAGACTTGTTTTAGTTTCTATATTATATCGCCAATGCACAAACTTGGAGGTAATTGGCCAAGTTGCTTGGTGTTTCCTCTCTCTATAAAACAGAATAAAAACACATACCTCAGACTGTAGCTGTGATGATTAATTAGTTAATAAATGTAAAGTTCTTAGAATTGTTCCTCGATCATGATAAACACCATACAACTCTTTGCGACCATGGTTATATTGTTGTCATTATTTACCAGATTTAATTATGGAGCTGGAGGAGACTGAATTCAAGCTCTGGACCACCAATTGCTAGCTGGGTGATATTAAGACATTTCAATACCTTGTAAAATGGGATCACACTGGGGGGAGAAGTCAAGGACATAAAGAGTAAACTCTTACCCATTTCTGGCACAGAGTAAATTTAACTATTTGCTCGAATAGTAATGAAAAAGTCTTTGAAAACACTATCCCATTGAAATAAGGAATTAATCTATCCAAGCAAAGAGAATTTGCTTGTTTTCCAAGTTTTTAAAAACACATATTTCACTTAAAAGCATTTATCTTTACCCTGAGTATATCTAGATAATCTCCAATTACCCAATTTTATATGGGACTTTCTCAGCATTTGATGCAAAGATCTGAAACACCTAAATCACATCACAGGAACGGGTGCAAATATTTTTACTCCAATGCGAGGTGAGACAGAGCCAGCTTGTCAGGATGAGACGGGCGGCGACATACTCCTTTTTTATGCACTTCTCCAGCAAGGTGGTATTTCAAATTCCCCAGCAGATGGGAAAAAAACATGAGGACAGCTTGTTAGAAAGAGACCCAGACTGTTAAGTCCATCACAGCTCCCTTTTTCTTTCCTCATTAATTCCCTGATCCTTATTCCATTGTATAACTTAACAACTATCTCTACAGGAGAGAGAGAGAGAGAGGGGGAAAAAAGGAAAAAAAAAAAAAAGCTGTATCTAGTTCTCACTACCATTCTGTAGAGGCTTGTGCAGGACTTGAGGTATAAGCCAAGAGGTTTTCCCTAAATGAGAAGCCAGCAGGACACTCGCAGCTCTGCAGGAGAGCAACAGTTTGCAGTGAATCTCAATGAACTCCGTACACCTGCTCTTTTGTTTCAATGTTTGATGTTACAGGTAGAGAAGGCATTTCACTCCTATGAGGACCATAGGTTGCACTACTCAAACAGAAACACAACACCAGAGATTTTAAAAGGTAAGGATGAAAGAGGCAATGGGCTATACATAGGAAAGAAGAATGTGTTTTATTTAGTTGCAACACACATTAGGTAAGCAAATCAGATTTACAGAGATGCCCCTCGACCTGTTCTTGTATGACCCTATCAATCACTCTTGTTGACATGGCACCAGAGGTGTTCCCATGGAGACACCTCACACTGTTCACTTAGGGTTTCTTTTCTAATTAATGATTAATACCATCTCCTAATTACAAAGAGTAGCAGGTTCAATAATGTAAAAGATAACCAGGAACTTTGAACTCCTGCGCTTTCTTTTCTGTTACAATTTGTGAGGCCCACCTGTAACACGATCTTACATTTTCCTCATCATAACAGGGAAGAAAATTCGAAAACAGAGAAGGGGACTTTTGGGAAAGAAAACCCTCAGGTTGTATTTGGGTAGCTTATGTTCCCAAATCAGTCCACAGAGGTACTTGTGTTGGCAGATGTTTTCAGAAAGTTTCGGTTATTATGTTAATATTAGGGGAGTATTAGCAAGTAATGGTTTGGGTTTTGAGTTTGTCTGGAAAGGCTCAACAACTTGGCAGCATGGGACCAGAACACCTATGTGGCAATGGCTAAGTGGCAATTGCTTCCTTGTGGTAGAATTTGTACTGTCTTGTTTATCTCAGGTTCTGTAATAAGCCTTTTCTTATTATCCCAACTCTTCTCTCATTGCTGTATTTTGCATGGCTTCAGGAAGCCCTTGATTTTTTGACCCCTACTTCCAATGATCAAAACCCAATCATTCCCTATCAAGTTAGCAAGAAGCCAAACAAATAAGGAGGATGGTGCCAGTCACCCTGCAGCTGGGGATGCACAGAGCGAGACCATCATCTCTGCTCTCATGGGATTTCCAATCTAGCAGGGGTGAATAAATGCACTCCAAAGAAAATAAAAGTAGAACTGTAAACTTACTAGTGTAGCTCACCATGTCAAAGTATTTCTGGTGGCGTGGACACACAAGGGGCCAGGGAAAGTGGAAATGCCCGTAAACTAGTCATCCAAAGATATATGATATTATTAGGGCAGGCCCCAAATGGCTGTAGTTATGCTCCCTCGCTAAGGCTTCCAGTGGGCCATGTTATGCCTTTACTGTGTAACCAGGGCTGGTAACCAGCTACATTATGGTTAGTCAAGGCCAGAAAGTTATATTATGGGTAGTCAAGGTTAGAAACACTATGATCCATCATATATACTCAAGGTCATAAACCTTAACTTGAGAACATATGCTCCCTATGTGACCTGTTGGCAGTGTGCCTTCTTTCTTTGACCTGAATAGAAAAGGGGCCTATGGAAAAGACTAGGTAGCTAATGGGGACGAAATGGAACTGGCTGGCACTGAAGCTGAGGCTGGAGGCTGAAGGCTGTGGTCACCTCTGAATAAAGCATGTCTATTATCCTAACTGTGTCTTCTATCTTCTTCCTTCTTCAGAGCCCTGAACCTTGTTTCTTGGGTCAGAGTTCTCACAGGACAGATATATTTTTAAAACATGTCTGGGGCTGGATGTGGTGACACACACTTGAAATCCCAGTGCCTCAGAAGGCAAGTTCATGGACTAGCCTCATCAACTTAACAAGGTCCTAAGATCCTTAGTGAGACCCTGTTCTGAAATCAAAATAAAAAGGGTTGGGGATGGGACTCAGTGCTAAAGTGTACCTGGGTTAAATCCCCAGTACTAAACAAACAAACACACACACACACACTTTGTGTTTAAGCTTATGTAACCTGCCTGGCATGGCCTGGACTAGTCCCATATAAGGTGATCTCTACTCCCTAAAATCCCATATTATTTGTTTTTTATACTACTGTACGAGAAGAAAAATTCAGATGTTTCTAGTTCCATGATTTTGCTTTCATAACTGTTTCCATAATTGCAGGAAGTTCTTTTAATAGTACAGTTCTAGAACACATTCAAGTGGTATATCAGATATATCAATGTCCAAACCATTTTCTGGGAAAACTATGTTCATTTCAATGTGACTGTGAGTCAGATGTGTAAAAATACCAGGCATATGTTAGATGCTGGGTATATAAATCAGCAGTTTTTTGATTGCAAAATGCAATAAAATAATTAAAACTACCTTAAGCAATGCATATTATTGATACTGAGTGATATATATCTAGTGTATAAACCAGAAATTTAAAATTCCTTAGCAAATTTGCCAAACTACGCTACATATATTTATCTTTACTAATTAAGTTATTGGTTTGTGTAATTGAATAGTCCAGAGTTAGCTGATAGGCTAACCTAGTTTCTGGAACAAGTGGATTTGGGTGTTCAAATCCTGAATTCTGTTTTGCTATATTGTATTAACCCAATGATCAAGTATGTTGTCTCTTGGTGTTGAGGCTCAGAAAAGAATTTCCCCCTGATAAGACGTTGTGACTTGTCGAAATGCAGAAACTCTCTCAGAACGAAGATGTCTGGCCTTCCCTGCCCCTGTCTCTTGACCATCTCATCTTTGATCCTCTTTCTCTCCTAAGTATAGGAAGAGATTCTTTCTGGAATCTACTGATCTGCCTTAATGCCAAACCCAACAATGGGGAAAACAGTGGCCTTTAGGCACCTCCCTGATGTTTGATTAACCAAACTCATAATGCAGGATGGAAGACTGAAGAATGCTATCATACAGCATGACTGAGACTATAATGAGTTATTGCTTGTGCCCAGGCTCAATCAATTTCTAAAGAGCATCATTTATGAACTATTATCTGTCCTTTAGGCCCATTCTATTTCTCTAAAAATAATTTTATACCCCTTAAAATTACCTGTACTTCCCTCTCTTTCTCTCCTTTATGAAGGAGGATGAATAACAAATGGAATCTCCTTGGATCTTTAGGCATTCAGCTCCCTGAGATGCCTTATGCACATTAACAAATTAATAAATTCCTATGCCTTCTGCTGGTCATCTGTCTATTGTCAGTGCATTCTAGTGAAAGTTCAGAAGGCAGAGGGGAAATTACACCCACTCCCACAGTGGCAAGATAGCTGCCAGCACTTCTAGCCTTTTTCTTATGAGATAGGATTCTCAAATTTACAGGAGTTCTCTCAAATTAAAAGTGTTTTTTTTTTTTTTTTAATCAGCAATCCACTTCATGCTTTGAATATAACCCTTGCTGCTCTGCCCCTGCAACTTGTTTTTTAAATGAACACATTTTTTTCTCTTGCTCTCTTCCTGCTTTCCCTAATCTCTCCCCCTCCCTAATCTCAAGGGAAACAGGATTCCCTTTCTTCCCCATCCTAAGCACAGTTATCTGTCCCTGAGTACACATCCACCACAGGAAGTAAGTAATCCAGACTTCGGGGATGGTACCAGAAGATCTCAGAAATGACTCTCTCCCAAATTAACGACAGAATTACAACAACAGAGAACACATGGAATACAGCCTTTGAGTCACCTCTTTATAAGCCCCCTGTACCTGATGATGGGCAGAATCAGAGCCTTTGGGACGGGAGTCCCCTATGATTCTCCTTTGCTAGCAAAGCAATAAACTTTCTTTCTCCTTTTTCTCAAAACTGTGTCCTTGTTATTGGATTGGCATTGGGGACAAGGACCCAGCTTTCAGCAACAGTTGGAGGTCCATAAGTGCAGATTAAACAAGCTTAGAACATTTATTCATGGGTTAATTAATTGCATTGCTGAGGTCTTATGATTGAAGAAACCCAATTCCCATAATGGATCCTGAGTTCTAGAGTATGGTAAAGCCACCTGACCACAGGTAGGTATAATAAGAGTCATTATCCAGAGGAGAACTGGCATGACGTTACTCAAAGACATATGGGAAAGATGAACAGCAAAATGAAGTGACATTGACTAGGTTACATAGAGCAGACTCCTGGATGCTTTCCTGTAGCTTTCCGATGGACAGGGTTTGTTAATATCTGTTCAGGTCCTGGATAGGCTGGCACCTCTAGAAAACAGATGTTGAGCAATTCTCTGGTAGTTCATTCAGAGCAGCCATCATTTCCATAGTATTGACAAAGAATTTTCTATGATCAAACTCTAAGCCCTCTGAAAATTAGGTCCAGTCCGTGGGCCTTGGGTTTGCAGAGTCTTGCTTGAGCAAACATCCTGTCAGTTTAGTCAGAATCCCCCACCCTCCATTTCTTATCACCCCTGGTATTGATCAAGTTTTCATCCCCTGTTATCCTCCACATAATACACAAACACCTAGTCTTGGAGCAGAATTCCTGTCAGGACAGTTTAACAGTGTCACCCTATTCTCTTAGCAATTTCCATCCACTGGCACTTGCCTCCCCTGTACCTACTTCTTGGCTATAAATCCCCGCTTTTCTTTATTGCATTCAGAGTTGTGCCCTGTTCCTCTCTCTCCTGCAAAACTCCACTGCCATAGTTCCACATCCATTATAGCAGCCCTGAATGGTCTGTTTTACTATTTTAAATTATGTCATAAATATTTTTTCTTTAACATTACGCAGCTATCAATAGAAAATTTCTTCAAAGAAACATAAAATTCCTCAGTATATTTGGTTGAATATTGAAAAAAGAATCAGTTGGTTGCTTATTGTAGCACTGCAGTTTGTCCTAACGTTTGAACTCTTTAAGTTATTTTATGTTTTCCTATTACAGCTAATAAAAACTCTTCACATAAAACTCTATTACACTATTTCCAGGTAATTCCTAATTGCCTTTTAAATGTTTTCACTAACTTTGTTCTTGAGCATTTCATTTTATTTCAGCACAGTACATTTTCTATTATTAAATGAAATGTGCACCATCACTTATTTTTATTCACATTTTTAAGGTGTAAAGGAAGTGGATAAAGCATCGAGTGTAGGTATTTGTGTAAAATGGACACCTAGCTCTTACAGATTCTGGTGAGCCATACTTTACTACTTCTTGATCATTTTTATTCTCAATCAGTTCTTAGTTGTTCATTTGCTTTGGGTTATTTTATTCTAAGAGAGTTTTTTTAATTGGATAATATCCTGCAATTTAGTAATCTAAACTGACATATTTAATAGCTCTAATAAAATTTTCAAATACTTTGAGCTAATTTATTACAAGTATTTGTGTGGAAAACACCTCTATTTAACATAACTTATACTTGGTTAACTTTAAGCAGCATTTGTAATAAGCATCAAAAAAGTTTTATTTACTGCATTACAATATAAAATCAATCTAATTTTAATAAACTGTGGGTCTATATGTGATATGGAGTGAGACTTTTTTTAAATAAAAATGTCATTATCATAAGTACTATTTATCAATGGATAATTTTCATAGACAAAGGTCATGTCACCATTTATGTCTTCATATTTTATAAATACCCACTTTTATCATTTTAATAATTTAAAAACAGAAAGTTGCATACAAGAGACTAGGTCCAGAAAATTGTTATTTCTTTGGAAACAGAAGTTAAAAACAGCTCCTGCTAACTTGTTTAATTCTTATTTAATAGAGAATAAAGTAACTAACAAATTGCTTTACATACTTTTATGGGTAAACAAGACTTAAATTACCAAATATTTTTCAAGTTATATTTTCATTCCATTTGCCCAAGACATGTAAATAGTCTCTTGACTATTTACAAGAGACTATTACCTCAGAAAAGGAGATTACTACAGAAGAATCAATGAAAACAATATTTCAGACCAAACTATCAAGAAAATTAAGGACTCTGCCTGTGTTTATTGAATGAATTACCTTAAAGCTTTATTATTAAAAGTATTATAGAATACCAATCATTTCACCTTCAATAATGCAACTGAATGTTCAAAACTCATTATGAGCATTTTAGTCACTCAATAGATAACAGCAGAATGAATGACTGTGAATGTGGCAATGGTCTTGTATCTATTTGCTTTCTTCCTTTGTTATTATTTCAGTTTCATTGGAGAGGACAGTGCCAAGGTAGAATAGTTTCAAAAGAAGGAAAAATCAAAATAAAAAATCAAAAGAAGGAAAATAGAAATAAAAGGCTCTTTGCTCTTGTCTAATCCGCTGCATTAAATATCCATAATTTTTGCTTATAATCAAAGATACAATCTTAAATCAACTGCTTCTGAGTGTCTGTAAGTTTCAAAGGTGGAGGTTAGTCATGAAACTTTATTGTGTATGATTTTAACTCAGATCTTGTGCAAAACTAAATTCTTATATTCTATATTTGCAAATTCACTATAAGGAATAAGAATCTGCATTTTAAATAAATAGCCTTTTTTTACTGGCCATTATTACACCATATAATAGACATTGTATGTATCCTCATAAATAAATACCAATTTTTAGAAAATCCCTATTTTGTACCCTACTTCTACACCTGTTCTGAAACATGTTCAGACTTATGTTTCATGTTACTGAAATCAATGACCTAAGAATTGGGCATTCTTTAAAATGGCTGTTCAAGATATTATAAAGCATACTGTATTGAAAACTTTAACATTTAAAAATACCCATTGCTTCATGAATGTCTAAACAATGAAATGTTTAGATGTAATAAATGTAACAGTTATTATTCTTGTATTTCTTCTTTCTGTTTGCCTATCATTATAACTGGCCATCTTTGTCTCTTGAAAGGAGATGGTATCAAAATCATAAGGAAAATAGTTTCAAACTCCACAGGACTATCTATCTACTCTGGTAGAATGGCATTTTTCTGGAAGTATTCTCTAGGTAGTCCATGTATACCCTGTGGCCCCTCAAGGAAATTGAAAACCATAGGAAGAGGTCATCTCTAATGCAAATTGATATGATAAAATTATTGCCCAGCGGTCAACCAACTCCTTCTACCCTATGGTCATGCATTTATAGTCAAAGTAACAGTGTAGATTCCACTTCCTCTGCTAACAGCACTGTTGAACAATTTTGGTAACTGAAGTTTTCATGACGTTGTGATTAAGGAGATCATCATATCTAATGGAGAAAGATTTCTTTGTTTTGATTGTTCTTTAAGTTTCTCTCTCTCTCTTTCCTGTCCCTTACTGAAATACCCTCGTTCTAAAGCAGACTGTCTCCCTCCACATCTTAACATACCATTCTTGCGTGTTGGAATGGCACCCTCAGACTGACATCCTATCCACTCTCATCCTCCCACGAACAAAGGCTGCTTTTCTACTCATAGACCTTCCCCTTTACAAGTAAAGAATAAATTCATTTCTCTTTCCTGTCACTTCACTAAAATGGAGTCAACTAAAACATATGCCTGACTTGAATGTCATATAGACAATCATGCCAATACATGAAGTGAGAGTGGAAGTTATCAAAGAAGAAAGATGTTAAGTAAGAGCACCAGAAACCTAGGGCAGCAGAAAGGACAAAATTCCCACAGATGACCCAGAATCCTTGAGTCTGATGGGGTCCAAATAATAAAGGTAGACTGTCTTGTGATTGTGGGGTTGGCCATTGCTCTTTTGTCTAGAACTCAATCTCAAACATCACCAGCAAGCTGACAAACATGATAAAATGGATCTGTAGTCACTGAACTGATAAATATTCATAAAAATATTTAAACATTTTTACGAAAAAAGCGGATATTATAATCACTTATGAATTTTTACTTAAACTGACAACAACAACCCTTTAACACCAAATTAAAAAACAAAATATTTGGCTTAAACTTGAATGGAATATTTGCTGAAAACGTCCATATGTGGAATATTATATTTAGCTGGAAACCATAATGCCACATGGAAACAGCTTGAATTTCCCTTCCTTCTTCCCTTTGGACATTCGTCAGTACAGGTAATTTTACATGATTTCTAAATATCTTCATTTGCAGGACAATAGAAATGCCTTAGTCCTATAACTCTTGTTTCCAATTAAATAAAGCACAAGCTCAACTCAAAAGGTGCCACACACAACAAACAAATCCATACAAGGTAAATTATAATTACTTAAAAAAGATTTATGATAAACACATTTAGCCAAAGTCACCAAGAGCTAAGCAAATGCTTCCTGTATTTAGACATGAGCACTGCATTTTTGCTATGGGAGGTCACGTTGTTTGAAGTGACAATTCAAGTAGGAGTATTTTGCCCCTAGAGTCTTCATTCAGAGTATTTTCTGGTGGTGTCACAAACAGATAAATGCACCTAATTACTAGATTGCACATCCTGATGTATGTTTATTTGACTATGCAAACAACCCACCAAATGTACAATTTTCTCTTCTTAAAAAACACAGTGATTTAAATGCAAAAGATATGTTAATCAGCATTATCATTG
The DNA here is from genome assembly GCA_020662805.1 of Glaucomys volans. Classification (NCBI taxonomy): domain Eukaryota; kingdom Metazoa; phylum Chordata; class Mammalia; order Rodentia; family Sciuridae; genus Glaucomys; species Glaucomys volans. The sequence goes on along the minus strand of JAJEJO010004864.1, from coordinate 99,279 downwards.
AGATTTTTCATATGTCAAGTTAGGATGCCTGGAATTATCATTTTGCTGTCAGCAGTAAAGCAGCTTACACTGGAACCCATTATGGAGATATCTCCACAAACTCAATGAAATGGAACTCATAGTCCCCCATTAGACTAAGGCACATAATAATAATTTGGTAGGCATAAACTATTTCCAACAAAAGTAGGGAAAGGTAAAGTCCACTAAGATGCTAAAGAAAAGAGTCTGTAAAGTATTCAGAAGAACACGATTTGAAAATGAAGGGAATCAATAGAATGTGCTCTCCCAAATGACTATAGAAGTCCTTTTGAAATAGGAGTCATTACAATGTGAAAATCTGAAGTTGAGTGGTTTTAATCATACCAGGAGTGGTCAGGACTCAACCAGCAGAAGGATGCTCCCGTAAGCATCTCCTGCAGTAATTGTTATTTTAATTGGTTGAAATAAACTATAATGCCCTCAGGCCAGTGATAAAACTGAATAAGTAGGCAGATTTTCCCTTCAGGAAAAAAATCCCACTAAGAAAAGCTTATATTTTGAACTAAAAAAAAAAAAAAAAAAAAGTATTGTTACTCATGTTGTCAACACAAAACAATCTGAAAATTCTTCCCATGTCCCCTCCATCACACCACCACATGTCAGATTTTTATTTTATTTTTAGACTGAAATTTTTCTTTTAGGGAGTGGTTGCTTTCTAACCAAGTATTTTCCCCAAATTGCTTCCAAACCTACATCTCTGCCTTCCCATTCTTCTTCCAGAGCCTTGTGAACATAGGGCACTGCTATTATGTGACAAATTCTAATAAATAAATAGTGTAAACATTTATAAATATCTGGGAATATAGATGTTTTCAAAATGAAATCATTTAATTCCTACTGTATCTGTGTACTAAATCTGAAACCATGTAGTAATGGTACCTGGTTACACAGATGAAAGCGCTATTCACCTCACCTCAAGTTTAGAATTAAGGTAATGAGATGCATCAAAAAATTTATGAACTGGTAGAAACAACAGAAATACTGTTCAAGGAATCCAATTATTTTACTTGGGTACAGTTGATTTTCAATTTGGGGATAGAGAGGTAAAGACCTCTTAGGAATAGATTGTTAGCTCAGAAAAAAACAGAAAAGCTTATAGAAGGTGAGACCACAGTCAAACTGTGTAAAGAATGAGTAAAAGACTTGATCTGAAATGAAGCAACATTAACCTAGTTCTGTAGTTGTGATAAAAAAAAAAGAGAGGAAGGATACAGAAGTAATGACAATGGCATAAATCCTATGAGACAGAGAACAAAATTGGGAAAGAAAAATACTGAGGTGAAAGATTAGTCATGTTGAGGATGCTCAGTCAAAGACAAGTTGTTATTTGCCCTTTACAGATGTCCATTTCTAGCCATTTGGGTTTAAGAACGGTTGAAAGCAGTAGAAGCCAAGTAGGGTTATATGCACAATATTTAAATTCCAGAGGAACTAAATATTTGTGTACTCTGTGACACAAATATTGCAGTGAAAATATAGTACATGTCTATCAGTTTAGAAAATTATCTATGTTATACTATGTCTCCAGATAAAATATTTAAATAATATGATAATATTAGTTAATAAATATATCTGCAACTACAAGCACCATTCCTTGATATTGGAAAGACTGAACAAAAATGAACTCTGCATGATCTTCCCTGATCTAGCCTACAAAATTTTAAAGCTGCCATCCATGCTTCAACTTTTTAATAACCTGTTGAACTAAGGACACTGGTTTGTGTTTCTCCTCCCACAATCCTTACAGCTGGCAATACACCCTGAGAGTTTAGCATTACATCCATTTGAATCCAAGTCTCACTGGCTTTTCATGTATCACAAATCAACAATTCTGGAGATTAGTAAATTTACAGGGAAATATCCCAGGAAAGATCACCAAACCAAACAACCACCATGAACCCCTGTAATCAAAATATATGTACGGGAATCTAAGACACAGACTCAGAAAAAGTACCACTAACACAGCTTTTCTGTAAGACACAAAGAAACTTAAGCACGCAAACCTTCTGTCATGGCGAATCTATCTCATCTCCTCTGTGAAGATGGAAGATAAGAGTGACTGAAAATTGTTTACATCCACCTCATTCAAGCCTAAAATACTTCTGGTTCCTCTTTCACAAATCTAATGGCCTCTTCTCCAGGAGAACAACCTTCCCATCCATTGAGATTCAGTGGATAGAGAGGCACACACAGACATTTCAAAGTGGCTGTCATCAGACTACATCATTTAAAGTGGTTTCTGGAATAAACAATAAGAAATCACCTGTAGAATTTACCAAAAAAAAGCAATACTGGATTTTCTACTGAATATAATCACTCTGATTTGGAAGGAAGTTAGTAAGATCTATCCCATAATCAAAGTTAATCACATTTTTATGTTTTAGAAATGAGGAAAAAAATTAGAAATCTCTTTCCGATACAGGGTTTTTGCAAAAAATCTTAAGAGAAATGCAGGTTGATGGACCTACCTGTGGTAAAGAACAGGTTTTCTGATGATTGGAACCAAGACAAGGATTTCCTGCAGAACAAGCTTTCTTAAAGTGCTTCAGGGTCCCCGTCTGCTATTTTCTTATCTAACATATCTTCACCTCTCAGCCCTTAATGACAGTGTTCTTAGGACCTAAAAAGGGAGGAAAAAAAGACATTTTTGAAAAGACTGCTGAGTTACAGCAAAGTCACCTTGCACTTGCTTCAGCTGTGGTGCGCTCAGGAATATAAAACAGAAACTTCTTGTTATAACAGTCAACTTGCTGAACACAGGGAGAGGGTGAAGAGGCTAAGGCACATTCAAGTAATGTAAAAGCAAAAAAATAATGACTTTCATTGTGCACAAGGCCAGTTTGGTTTTGAGAATCCTTCATATCAGGAATGTTGCTGCATTTCGCTTGAGCACTGGGCTGGCAGAGCAAGAGGAGGTGGAGAGGGAATCCTGAGACTGTCATTCAATACATCCTGATGCAGTGACCACTATGTGCAATCACAGTGACCAGAAAGATGGATTTTTGCCTTTCTAGAGTTTACAGTTCAACTGGATGAAGATAAGCACGTATGCATGGATTTCTAACGCAGTGGGATAAGGAGATGGTAGGTTAGATGCATGACTGTGATGGGACCTAGGCCTTTCCTAAACTTGGGAGGTGGCAAGGGTGTCGGTGGAGGCTGCCACTTCCCAGAAAAGTCATCCAACCAGTGAGCTGAAGGGAGTGTGACTCACCAGGGGAGAACCCTGGAAAAGAGCAGTGTGTACCCAGAAGGGGAAAGCGAGAGTAGGATAGGACAAGAAGGAGAAAAGTTAAAGGGTGAGGAGGGCAACTTGCACCCTGCCTACAGGCCTTATTTAAGTAATCCATAAATCCCAATCAGATCTTGAGCAATAAAATTGAGGTCCAGGGTAGCGTCAGTCTCCCTCAGAGGCCTTGACAAAGTCTCACTGAATTATCTTAGCCAGCTTATTTCTAATGCATTAATAGAAGTTTTTTTCCCCTAAAAGCTAATTTAAAAGAGGTTGAATTTAATGTGTCTTTGGACCTATATCAAATGAATATATGTAACATATGTAATTTTTAAAAAGAAACCAGCTTTTAAAGACTGAACAAAGAAACAAGTTTTTCTTTGGATTTGGCTGAACAGGGATGCTGGTAGGATGGCTGTTTGCAAATGGACCAGTTTGTGTCCACAGAGTAATATATAGGCACTCCCATAAATATGCATGTGCATATGCAAGCACATGGGCACTCTTCTCATTCTCTCTCTCTCCCCACGTTCACTATTATATCTTGAAACTATGCTGGCAAACCTAAATATGTTTAGGGATTTCTAATACTTTGGTTAAATGAGTTAATTTTGAGCTAACAGACATATTAAAATCTGTTTGATCTTAAGTTCTGAAACAAAGGCATTCAAGAGTATAAATGTACTCCTGGCTTTGAAAAGTGGCTTTGCACGATCCTCTATGTGAACTGAGTTTTTCTACTCAATTTCCTCAGGAAGACAGAGGGAGGAGAAGACCCTGTTTGCAATGCATAAGCTCAGCGGTAGCTCTTTAGATTATAGTCCTCTCGCAGAGGAAGAACGCTGGTCACTATGCGGGTTTGCATCCTACCCCAAGCATTCAGAACAGAGATCCAATTATCTTTTGCCTTAAAAACCAGACAAAAGAACTGTTAGAGGTGAAGTGCTGCAGGTGGTGGGAACCAGCAGATAGTGTTTCACTCTTCCTAAGTAGAATCTGCTGAGCTTATTGGTGGGCTTTATTCTCCTAAATGAACTTCATGCACTACATTTAAGATACTTTGCCATCAACTTGGATTAGGCTGAGTGATGTGCATTTCAGGACTTGCTGGCCTTCTGAAAACAGTTACATTGCATGAACTCAAGAGTTGTTCTGCTGAACAGAGCTGAAAATAGTTCGGCGCTGGTCAATGCATTTATGGTTAAACATCAACTCTTATAAATCCTTAATATATGATAATACATAGAAATTATACTGTATTCTTTCACACTTGTAAAGCATGATAATGTTAGGCTAAATTTTAAATGCTGTTACTAATCGTTTCAGTTAGAGTCATATGCCACAGGATCTGGGTGAACAAGAAAAATGTTAGCTCCTGTGTCAAAAAATCCCCCAAAGAAATAACTTAGTTCAACCGTAACAGGGTTTCTAAGACTTTTACCTATATTTACTATTTTAGCTCCTACTACACACAAGTGTGTGAACAAGAGAGAAGCCAACCACACTTACAAGAGTTGTAAAGGAGGAAGGAAGGGTTAGCTCATGTTTGTTAAAATTCTGACAGGTTTTATAGAGGAAATAAAATGAAGAGAATTTTCAGAGGGCTTGAAGAGGATGTTCACCACAAACAGCTAGAAGAGTCAAGGGGAGATGATTAGAAGATGTGATGGATGGTTCAGAATAACCTGCTTCACATGTTCAGGGGAACAAAAAAATAATGGAGAGAAGAGATTGGGGCTAAGGGTTTATTCTTTTATTTTATTTCATTGATTTATCTATTTTTTTGCAGAACTGGGGATCAGGCTCATACCTTGCACATGCTAGGCAAAGGCTCTATTACTGAGCTGAGCTTCACCCCAGTACTATTCATGTTTTAAAATAAACATTTATTTATTGTGGTTCTATAATGTTATGGTGAGTAAAACCTATAGGTCCACCACCTTTAGGAAACTGGCACTCCCATGCAGGAGAGAGACAAATGTCTAAAAGAAATCATCAAATACTTTCAAAATGTAATATGTTCTGAGAAGGAAAAAAAGGAGCTTAATGCATAGAGAAAACACAATGTGGAAGGTGCTACAGGGAGCCTTGAGGGAGGAATGTTAGCTGAGAGCTGAGCTGTGAAGGAGGGAGAGGAGCTGGAGAGGAGCACATTCTAGGCAAAATAATCCTGAGACAGAGGAGCACTGGACTTGTTCTCAGAGTTGACTGAAGGAGACTCCAGCCAGGTAAGAAGGAGAGAAGGTGACCACACCAGGGAGACAGGCAGGGCCAGGCTCACGGGTCTGTCCTGCCTGAAAGAAGGGTGTGGATTTTCTTCAGGATTTATGAGGAAGCTATTTACATTTTATCAAGAGCAACTTCATGGCTAATTAGGGGGACAATTAGGTTTGAATGATGAATTAGAATTAGCTGATGAAGAAATGGGCGGGATCAAGAAGGGCAAATGGTGAGATTAACTATGAGGATAATGCATTTTTTATTATTCTGTATATAATTTGGAACTGCTAGAAATATTTGTTACAGTGACACCTACCTCCCACAATAACATTATCTTCGATATATATTTCTACCTCAAATCTATTACAGTCTTTACACCTCCTACCATATAATTTAGCACTGTAGTAACATAACCAGAAATCTGTATTTTAATTATATTTCATTTTCTACTACATCGAGAACATCTTGAGGGCAGGGCCAAGATTTATATTTCTGTACCTTTCATGTGCTCGCATATTTTTATATAAAATACAGACTTTTTATAAAAATGAAATATATTTACTGCCTACCATGTCCTATGGACTATGATTGGAGCTTTACATGCATAATTTTATTTAATCCTCATATCAAATCTATGCAGAAAACCCAGTGATTATTTTAAAGATGTGAAAACCTAAATTGATCAGGAGGAAGCCACTTGTCACTTGTTATTAATGAACTAATTTCTGGATAATACTTTAGATAAGAAAAATATAAGAAAAAAAGCAGTTGGACAGGCTATTGGTCAAAGTGTTTCACAGAATATATGTAAATGAATATTTTTTATGACATTGTTCCAATTCCTGGTCCTCCTGGATATCAGGAGTTATTTTATCCATTGTGATAGAATCCTAAATCGTTGTTCTTCTCTTTGAATTTGCTATTAATGACAATGTGTGTAATTCAAATGGAAGCTTATATTTCATATACATCACATGGTACTTAACCTTATTTACTTTCTCCTTCACTTAAGCAACATCATATTTATCCTGACTCTGGATTGAAAAGATCATAGTACAGGTTCTACAGTAGATGTTGCTGGTTCATTCTGTCTGGATCCTAAGCATTTCCTAAGCAGAAATGCCCATCAGATAATGAGTGAGATAAAGATTATGATTGAAACAATTATCTCAATAAATATATAAGACTTAAGTTAAAAAGAGAATGGAAAAAACAAACGCAGTACTAATGGGAAAAAGTGTCAAAGAACATTAATTTGAGACAAACTACACAGGACAGAAAAAGGAAAACAAAATTTAGGGTAGGATTCTACCCTAAAGCATTCAAATATAAAAACAATGGAAACATTTTAATTGACCTAAAAGGCTCTGACTTTCTAAAATTATTTCTCTCCTTGAAACACAACTAGAGTGATAACAAACACATTTTCTCACAATTCGTTTTTTCTAATCGAAGTTTAAATTTTGAAAAAAGAAAATTCCCATTTCCCCTTCGGTTCACCTTAGGGACACAAATGAGTAGGTACTTCTCTCCCTTCAAAGACAGCATTTCAATAATAAGTGAACGGAAATATCAAAACAGATGTCAGCACGCCAATTTGGACAGAAAACTCTGCAGGACATTGGCAAAGGAGGAGGAGAACAAACCCCACACATCACTCTGCTCATTTTGAAAATTTTAAATGCCTTGGTTAGCTCAGTTCTTCCAGAGGTCATTCATTTTCTGCTCACATTTGATATCTCCTCCACTACTCCTAATTTGGTGTGGGCCACTTGGCTTACATAACAATGTGTCATTCAGAAATATTAGACCACAACAGACTGATTAATAACCGTGCTGACAAGCCAGGTTTTGGAGATAGATGACCTACATAGGATGTTGGCTTGCTGCATGTAGGACTGACAGAATTTATCCTGGACTTTAGCTTAATTTCTTTTGAGTTCTGACTTAAGCAGGACCACAGAGAAAATGCTGTTGGAGACATTTACATTTTTTTTACATGTATATATTGGGAATTGAATCCAGGGACACTTAACCACTGAGCCATATCCCCAGTCCTTTTTTATTATGTTTAATTTTGAGATAGGATTTTGCTAAGTTGCTTAGCGCCTTGCTTTTGCTGAGGCTCCTCCTGCCTCAGCCTCCAGAGTCACTGGGATTACTGGCCTGTGCCATTGTGCCTGGCAGGACACAACATTTTCTTAATGAAAAGGTGGAAACTGGAAGTGGGAAAATGCCCCAAACGATCACTGGTTCTTTGGGTGAGGCAGGATAAGAATAAGTCACTACTTCATAACATGTGGCTGATATGCATTAAGAGGTTATTTAAATACAGTCTTTGATTCTTTAAAAATTTAAAGAATGAGTCACTTGTTGCCTCATTTAGTGCTCTAAACTCAATGTAGCCTAAAGCATTCTAATAAATATGAAAGACCCTGGAAATACATGAAAACAACATTTGGTAAACATCATATGGCTTCACAATTTGGGGCCAATTTACACAGATTACATGATTTTTTTCTTAAAAGTGTTGCAGAATATTCCCCCGATTTCTGAAATTCTCCTTCTCTTGATTCATACATTTTAAACTACAACAGCATTTTTTTTGAAAAAAAAATTTCGGGAACTCCTACCTGAACATCATGAGCAATTAGTGTCCTTAGAGAATAATCTAAGAAGTGCTAACTTCAGATGTTTTACTCTTCCCTGAATAAAGCAGGACTGCTTGGATATTTGGTCAGGGAATCAGGACATATAAGACATGAAGGAATGAGTCTAGAAGCTGAAGATAAAATGCCAAGAAAAACTATTCTAAATGAAGACACAAATCTCCACCCTTATGCATTTTGGAACATTCCAAAACCCAGCTCCTACCTCTGGCCCACGTTGTGGCTCTCCTCCAACTTTGCACATCGTCTCTGTGACTCACCTTCTCTTAATATCTTACACCAAAGTCAGCACATTGTCATGCTAATCGAACAGACCCTGGCACACAACTGGGCTCTGAATCCTGTAATGCCTCTCACAAGCTTTTGGACCTTCTGCAAGCTACTTTCTTGAACCTCATTTATTTTCCCTCTCTAAAATGGGAACAATTCCCACATCTACAGTGTAAGTTTGTTATCTCAGTATATAATGGGTTTAGAACTTTGCCTGGGCAAAATAATACCACATAAGTGTTGGATAAATACATACATAAAATTTAAAAATTGGTTAAATCAATAAATATTAAACAAGCACCAAGACTATTCCAAGCCATGTTACAATAAAAAATAAGGAAAATCTCAGGAAGTAGTGAGGTTATATTCAAAGGAAAACAACAAAAAAAATCACAGTCGAAATTATATAAATAAACAGGAAAGGGCTGGGGTCATGGCTCAGTGGTAGAGCACTTGCCTGACATGTGTGAGGCACTGGGTTCGATTCTCGGCACCACATATAAATGAATGAATGAATGAATGAATGAATACATATCCATTGGCAACTAAAAAAAAAATAAACAGGAAACTTTTAGGTGGAAATAAAATCTATGAAGAAATGACTTTCAAGAGACAGACTGGGAATTCTGATCCTTCTGGGACCTGGAATTTGAGGCAGTACAGGAACAGAAACTCTGAGACCTCAGCAACTAAACCCACTGCCTGGCTCTGGGGAAGATGGTTGGCCGGGCCATGGAGCACAGAGAAGGGAGAAACAGGCCTGATGTTATAAGGACAGGCAAAGGTCCATGGGAATGGCCAGGGAATGGAGTCTACACTTGAGAGCAATGGAAAACCACTGCAGTATTTGAACTGAGCCTCAGGCTGATGTGGTTTAACCTTTGATGAGTTTCATTGTTTTAAGTGTCTCCTCAAGCCCATTTGCTTCACCAACATTCTCCACTGGCTCAGTGCTTGGACTCTCTATGAATCATTGTTATTGAGTTGACAATCGTAGAAGATACTCACTGGGAAATAAATGAGGATTTGTCACTGACAGACCTCACAGCTTTAAAGCTTGGTTCCTCAGACCTATTCATGTGGTTATGTATAAATGGATCTATACCATTTCTCTCATCTTATTTCACTCATCTAAATTTCAGGTGATAATCACCTTTTGGTTTCTTGACATAAATTCCAGAAAGGATCAGCTATGTGTACAGGCTGGAGACAGCTGCCTACATTTATATGATGTGTGAGGCACTAAGCTACACTTATGTGGTACACTTTCTTGATCACCAGTCTACTGTGGTATATAAAATTACCATTAGATTGATTGCACTGGATTGTAGGATGGAGAGAGGGTGCCTATATCATTGAGTCGAGAGAAAACATCAAAGGGTAGGAATATGGACCAATGAGACAGGGAGCAGATAAAGTTTGAAAGAAGACTTCTAAGGCACAATGACACTTCCAAGGAAAGGCTCCCTGGGCTTGGCCTCTACCTTTGTCTACATGTGATTTGAACCAGTAGATGGATGATGAAAACTTTTGCCTTTATTTTCCAAAATTTTCCCTGTCTTGTCCTAATGGACTCTACTATTCTTTTTTTTTTTTTCTTTTTTTCATATGCCACTTCAGTTTTTCTTCTAAATTTCAACTGTACGGGTTGTGACAAATGAATTAAGAAGCATTGAGAGCAGGTGACTTCTTTCCAGGAGCTAATAACAAAATCACTCAAACTCAATGTGTTAATTTCCTTTGACTTTTGGTAGCCCTGTGCTCATTTGGTGCTTGACTGCCTAGATGACTTTAAAGATTTGGGTATAGTTTGCTGGTTGGTTGAGTTTATTAACCATAGTAGTCAAATATGTAACCTTTCAATAGATACTAACTTTATTCTTTCACTAAATCCATGTGGTAGAAAATTACATTTTTCATGAATATCTTTATTTTATAAATTCAATAGGTCACTGACCTGAATATGTTAGTTAAATAACACCCAATTTTAGGTCAAAAGTGGGTTCAAATCAGCATTTTCCAAGCGCCATTACTATGATTTTACCAGAATGTTTTAATCTAAACTCCATGTCTCCAAATGCAATAATTAGTGTCATTTCCTCTTGTGTGCCAATGTAGTCTTCCTTAATTATTAAAAATCCTTTGCCATTTGAATATCCACTTTGGAAAAGCCACGTTCGTTAAACATTAATGGTGTTCTTTGGCGTGTTCCAATTCCAGCAAGACATGAGAGGACTTCCACTGGCATCCGGGTGCTTCCTGTCTCAGACAGTGAGCTTATTCACAGGGCTCATGCTGCAGCTGTGTGCTTACCTGGTTGGTGTGCAATTTAACACCCCTGTCTTCCTTCCATTCCTTTCTGTGTTTATGATAAAGGCCTTTATTTCTTTAAACTCAAGTCATAGAATTATGTGTATGTATAGTGTTAGCTTCTCTGAGTCTATGTTAAATTAAATATTGACTTTGCTAGCTCTACATCATTTATTATTTACTATTCTCAATCTGTGGAATTTATTAAAAAATTGATAAGAATGCCTGGTGGTGAATTCCCCACAGGTGTCAAATTGGATGACCCAACCAAGCCAATTACAAAATTGACAAATCTATGGTTACTTCGATAAAAATGACACAATTTGATTTTAACACGGACTGTTATTTTTTAAGGACACTTTGAGACATTTTCTTTGAAGGAATAATGTTCTTCAATTTTAGAAAACTGCTTTTTTTTTTCTTTTCAGAAAATTGCTTTCTTGTGAGCCTTGTTAGCCTTTCTGTTCTTTCTGCCTTTTTCCAGAAGTTGATTTCTCATTCTTCAGCACTTTAGAAAATGTTGGGAGAGAATTTCAAGTATTTAAAAAAATATTTTTAGCAGATTTACCTTTTGTGCAAAGTGTGAGACAGTTCAAGGGGCACCCTGAGCTTTCTCACATCTTTTGTCTGTGGAACAGAATTTCATTCCTAAAGAACAATTGTTCACATTACAAAAATAAGGCTCCTACGTAGGTGCTCTTGGTGACAGCCTCCAGAGAAAGGATGAAAAGTAAATGATCCTGTAGACTGATTAATCTCCCCTTTCCCCTCACCAAACCCAGGGCCCTGTTTAAGTTTGTGATGAAAGGTTCAGGGGAACACACTTTGCAGTATTCTAAACAATTTTTAAACTTCTACTGTATGACTGTTTTCTAATTTAGCTTCTGTGAGTGGAGGTCATGTCAGTAAAGAACAAGAAGTCAAATGATATAAAGTAGTCTTCAGGGTAATGTTAAAAATATTTGCAACCCTTCTTTCATAGCCAAAAAAACTATCAATAGCTTTAGTTAAAAAAAAAAATTAGTGGGGGGACTTACCCTTTTCATCTACACACAATTATCCACCAAAGGCTTGCTTTCTGCTTCACTCAGTCTTTCCGCTCACACATATGGAGTCAGCACAGTTTAATGGGCCTAGAATCACTTGAGGAGCTTTTAAAACTTACTGCTGCTGGGCTTCTGGCCTCAGAGAATCTGCTTTCATTGCCCACAACTGAGAGCACTGGGCATATATTAGCACCGCCCCAGGTGACTCGTGCGCAGCCAGAATTGGGAACCATGGAGCTAGATTGACACACTTAATGTAAATGAATACTGGAAAATATCTAAAAAGTAAAAAAAAATAAATAAATAAATGAAAGTAGTTTTCTTTCTGATTAAAATAAAACTTGTTTAGGGGATAGTTGAGTATGTTTGGTTTGTATTTTTTTTTATGGATACATCATTGTTCTATAATTTTTTATGATTCTTATTATATTGGTAGTATTACAGCTCCTTGAACTTGCATTTTAATAGGTCAATAAATTTACAGGTAGAGTTAGATCCTTGGCTCTGTGGAAAATACTGTACCCACAGTTTTAGAAGAGAGAGCATTCACCTATTTTACTAGGGTGAGACTGAGGGGGTGTTAGTGTTAAATAGAAAATGGGAGAAAAACTGGGCTTGGGCACTGTCGCATTTTGCATTGAGGATGAGAGGAAAGTGTTTAGAAAACACAGGCCAAGTCATGAACCGGTAGAGCTGATATTTGTTGAGTGTTTTTGCTCCATCATTGAAATCTTGTTGCCCTTCTCTCTTTTTTTTTTTGGCGGGGGGGAACTGGGGACTGAACTCAGGGACACTCAGCCTCTGAGCCACATCCCCAGCCCTATTTTGTATTTTACTTAGAGACAGGGTCTCACTGAGTTGCTTAGGCCTAACAAGTTGCTGAGGCTGGCTTCGAACTCACGATCCTCCTGCCTCAGCCTCCTGAGTTGCTGGGATTATAGGCATGCGCCACCACGCCTGGCTTGCCCATCCCTTTGAGCTAAGACAGGCAAGGCTCCATGTTCCATCCTTTCCTGCTTCCCAGTTCATTCAAATACTTCATGATCAGGAATTTGGGATTACAGATTTTGTGTTATGCAGTTTTCCTCTTCAAACAGTGAGGAGTGTTTTGCAATAAAGTGTGTACACAAGTCGACTGGCATGGAGGTGTGTTTACATTTTCATTAATAGTGATTAGTAATAACCTGTGGTTCAATTTTGAACAGTAATACCTTATACATCTCAACATTTTATTATAACATAATGATTCAGAGCACTGACTCTGAAATCAGACTCCCTAGACTCTAGAATTTCCTATGTAGGTGTGTTCAGACTTATAATTTCATCTTAAAGCCTCAGTAATTTACATTCCTGAACTGGGGTTAGTGATAACTATTTTCAATGGGTTTTGTGACATTACATGTTAGAATTCATGTCAAGTGCTTTAACCACGCACTTGGTACCCGATGAGTCCTCAAAAAAATGCAAGTTATTATTGATTTTTTACTTTTTTTTAATAATACAAGTACTATCAATATGCCTTACTATACGCCATGCAGTAACAGAGCAGCATGCAACAAAATAAATCGAGTGGTGAAAATTAACTAGCAGAATCATAAAATAAAGGTCTGTATTAGGAGAAAATCATGCTCAACCAAAAACAATGCAGAAGATGTATGAATGAACCAAATGTTCCTCAGCATCCACTCTGCAAAATTGACAAGGTATAGGAGCTATTTAGACTCAAGATGTGAACTCCCACTGTTATACATTGTAGTTTAGCAATTAATAAGAATCCAGTGAGCCACTATTGGTGAAGTACTGTAGATGTTACACAATTGGAAGTCTACGGAGTTTTTCCAAAGAATTCTTTGTTGTTCACACCAAGATACTAGATCCCAGTGCAGGACATTTCAATGTAACTTGAACATCTATTAAAAGGTTTACTACATGAATTCCTGGGTAATTTTAAATTTTTTGAAGAATCAGAAGTAAAACCAGGAAAAAATATTATTCAATCAGATTTGTATCAGGAGCACTCTGGAAAGCCCACTGAAAAGCTAAGAATTCTTCAATCATTTCCAAAAGCACATGGAATATTCCAGATCTCCAGAGCATCCATATATAAACGTTGACCCACATTTCTGCAATATGTGGGGAGACTGGGACATACTTAGGGAGACTGGTTCTGCTTATGTAAGGGGCACAGAAAGCCCATGAGTGCTGAGGAGAAACCAGGGAGTTTGAAGATGAGCAGAGAGTGTCTGCCACTCAGCTCGAGACCTTAGAGTCCTGGAAATTAGGGTGCCACTGTCTTTGCTACAAATGTGAAGGATCTGAGTGAAGTTGGGCGTAGAGAATGGACTAGGACTAAGATGGGAAGCATGCATCAAGCGATTGATGAATGGATAGAGGAGGAGTTTGTTAAAAAAAGAAAAAAAAACACAACCTGCAAAGTGAAAAGTCAGATGGAAGTGGAAAAGGCAGCAAGATTCACCCTGATTGGCAAGTGTAAGGAGAAGGACACACTGAGCAAGGAGAAACACATGCACAGGTGTTTAGGAACAGTAACTATTCCACATCCAGGAATTTGGATGCAAGGTTTCACCAGAGGACTTCCTCAATGGCATCAGAAAACTGCAAGAGCATTTTATTAGAAGCAAAGTATATTGAAGAGCTTCGAAGCAAATATGTATAATTTATTCAAATATATCTTTAGTGGCCAGAATTGACTTTTAGGGGGAGAAATATACACATAAAACTTCCACTTATTTTGGCACAATATCTGACCCTCACTTTGCAGATGAAAATGAACAACAAGGAGAGCAAAGTTTTTGAGTTTTTCTTGTTTGGATATACCATTAATAATGCTTTCTACCTGTTAAATCCATTGTGGTGTCATATCTATCAGAGTCTGCCTTCTGACACTAATGCTATAAACATTAAAATAATGACCAAAATTTCACAACTGCTTATAACAAGCTGATGGGCCTCACTGGGTAATGAGTCACACAGATGGTGATTATTAATTTGTGTAGTGAGTGTGTGTGTGTGTGTGTGTGTGCACATCATTCAGGAGCCAGGATAAGAATAACAGGTCCCCATTCTGAATGCCTGTGTTTTTTCCACCACTTAAAAATGCAGATGAAAAGTCATTACATAAAGGAATAAGTGGGAAACTTCAGAGAGAAAAAGTGATGTGTGATATTTTTAAATCCCCAAGTAATTATTGTGTAGTTCCAACCACAGATTTTAAGGTGAGACATTAGTTGGACGCCTACCTCTACAGCATTCTGTTTAACTTCTCACTGGATGATGAAAAAGAAGTTTGAAAGCCACGAAATGGGAAATTCATTTCACCTCAGGTGATTCATTCCCTCAATGGAAACATCTTTATTATAATGTTCTTTTGTTGGGCTCAAACCAAATTCTTAAGAGGGTCATTTAATTCTAGAGAGAAGTGTGATTCTGGGAATAAGTTCTCAGTCTATGCAATCAAACAATACAACAACATGATTAAAATCAAATAACCCTGTATTTGATTTGTATGTTATATAGGAAGATTCCCAGTTATGAATAGCAATGTCATAAAATTATATATAAAAATAGATTATTAGGAATTACTATAAAATTTTATTCTGAGTATTTTATAAATGGTGTTCAGATTGAATGGTGTTCAGATTGAAAGGCATGTCTCCAAATTAGATTTAACCTACCATAAATATGAAATGATTTCGTGAAGAAATATAATATAAGAATATTAGTGTTACCCAAGAAACATTCTAAAATAGAAATTAGCTTTTACTAATTTTGATTTCGGGTGCTTGAGGCAATATAAATTCAATTGGATACATAAGTATCTGAGGGTTTCTGTAGTTATTCTAAAGAAAAATCGAGAGGAAAATTTCCTAAGTGCCTGTTATGTATCAAAAGTACTGTGATAGTTTTGCGTGTGTACCTAAATTAGACACCAGGTGAACTCCAAGAGTGCCTGACTTATCTCACCAGAGAGCAGAGACAGTGAGGCATACTGAAGGGATTGCTTCAGGTTGCACAGCTCAGAAGTGGTGTACACAGAGTTAAAAATCAGGTCTGTCTATCATTTATTCTTTGGACTCAGAGATTTTCAGATTTTTAGCAGTTTAGAATTCTGGATATTTATAAGGACTAATTTTAACTCTGAATATAACTTTCATTTTTCATGATAGTGGATCAGAAAAATGGTCAAAGGACAAGAAAGGAGAACAATACCATGCATGGACCACCAAACTGCTTATAAGGAGCTTATAGGCTACACATGGAAAGAGCCACACAGAGGGTGACTCTTGTTTTGTGCAGTCAATTTGGATGTACACAACCTCCTGAAGCCAGGTTCCTGCTCTAAATGCCTATTTTTTCCCCCAATATTTAAAAATGCAGAAGAAAACTCATTAAAGTTCTAAGTAAGAAACTTGTGAGAGGAAAAGTGGAAGTGTCCAATGTTTTAAATTCCCAAGTAATTATTGAGTAGTTCCAACCACAGATGTTTAAAGCAAGAGATCTGCCAGCATTATTTATAACAACATCATCATCATTATCATCTCTCACTATTGAAATCTTACTATGTGCAAGACACTGTACAATACTCTCTACATATACAGTTGATCTATATCTGTGGCTCTGAATCAGCGATTCAACAAACTGCAGAGCATGTATTTGAAAAATAATTTGCATCTGTACTGAACATATACAGATTTTTTCCTTACCATTATTTCCTAAACAATACACTGTAACAACTATTTACATAGAATTTACATTGTATTAGGTTTACATTTTATTATTTAAGTTGTCTAGAGATAATCTGAAGTATACAGGAGAATGTGATTAAGTTACATTAGAGTTTGGAGATGAGATGTCCCCCTAAAGTTCCTATGTTAATGCCAGAATGTGCAGAGGAGAAATGATTGGATGGTTGGAATTGAACCCTAAACAGTCCACACTTGTTTGAAGGGACTAACTGGGTGATAACCCTGGGCAGATGGAGCATGACCAGAGGAGGTGGGTTACTGGGAAGGGCCCATTTACCCTGTGGCCTCTTTCTCTTGCTCTCTCTTCTTCCTGGTTGCCGTGAATTGAGCAGTGGTCCCCCAAACCTTTCCGCCATGGTGTTCTGCCTCCCATGGGGATAAGAGGAATGGAGTCCAATGACCAGGTCCTGAATTTTTGAAATCGTGAACCAAAATAAACTTTGCATCCCCTAAGTTGTTTGTGTCGGGTGCTTTGGTCATGGACGTGAAAAGCTGATTAACAGAGGTTACATGCAAATAGTGCTTCATTTTATGTAAGGGCACATAAGCATTCATGTATTTTGGTGCCTGCACAGAGGTCCTGGAACCAAACCCCTATAGGTACTAAAGGACAACTTTGTTATTTTTTGTTCTTCTAGGAAATAGGTACAGTCAAATTTCCTACTGTGAAGAAGGGAAAATTCTGAGACCCTTACCAGGTAAGTAATACTTACTCCTTTATCAAGATAGATTGACTCCAGAACCCATTTTTCTCAACTACTATGTTAATATACCATCTCACTTACATTCACATGGATCTGATATATATTGGTTTTAAGTTCTGTTTCTTGAATCCTTAATTAATTTTTGAAGATTCTGCTGTCACTACTGTAGATTTCTCATTTATTATAAAAGTAAGATCATAATGTATTTCATTGATTCTAAAATGTACCTTTTTTCTACATTGTAACATCTTTGAAATAAAAATGTGTCTTAAAAATCAACGAGGTGACATAGTTTAAGTGATGACATATTTTCTTTGTGGCACCTACAATAATGTGTCTTAGAATTGATGGTATTTTAGATTTGATAAAACACATGTCCCGTAACAATTATTATATTCATTATGTTTGACTCACTAATGTCAAATTCTCCTCAGATGATTTAGTTCTTAGACCAATCATTATACTCACATTTCCCTTGAAAAAGACATGACCCAGGAACTTCAGGAAATACATTCTGTCCTATCAGGGAAGACACACAGAAACATCCTCACGAACACTGTCTTGTCTAGACGTGGCTTTCAGAGTACCTGAAGCCACGTCCACTCTGGCTTGATGTGAGAAGCATTAGCAAGCAAGAACAAAACCTCCAGAATTACTGGAAGCTGGGTGAGCCAAGATTCATCATGCTCAAAGCCCTGCAATTCTTGTTACCTATGACAATACATTTTCTTCTTACTAATAGAATTTAGATCATGAATAATTTATGCTGTATGTTGGTGAAAAGGGCTCACTGCAGTAACACTTTTGAAGATTCCCTAGATACTGACAAGATTTGAGTGATTTGTTTTTAATGCTTTATGAAGAATATTTTAAAAGCATACAGAAATTGTGTTTATCATATTTTAAATGTTCATTATATTTTCATTTGAAACAAAATTAGAAAAACAAGTAATAGGGTCCAGATTAAAATGATCCTAGTATTACATGGGCAAATAATAAGGAGCTTGGGAGTCAGACTGGCTTTGGAATTTGACCTCAAGTAGGTCAGCTTATTCTTTGTCATCTATGTAAGGAGACCAGGACTGCTGCTTCTCGTGATGGGTCTTGTGAGGGACAGTGTGTTAAGATATACCTGCACCAAAGTACTTAGTTCATATAAAGTACTCATAAATGTTCTATCATTATATTTCTTAACAAACAATAAAATACAGTTGTTTTCTTCTATGTTATTTAAAATTTAGTATTTTTCAGTAGGGCAATTTAGCACATTGAAGAAGGGAAAAGCTTAAAGTTTAGCTAGTAGCAATAAAATATGCTTTTAGTGAGTATGAAGCAGATATTCAGAAAATCAAGAGTAAGAGGAGATTCTAGAATGTCTCTGTTTCTGCAACCACAAGAATAAAATGAGTCATTCACTAACAGAGTTGGAGTTTTATTCAGTGAAGAAGAAGGGTCTTCATGAGATTCAGCTGCATAGATACCACCCTTGACTTTTCAATTGTGGAAAGATCTCCATTTTGTTAGCAATAATATAAGGAGATAAGCAATGTACAATTGAATTAAGTAGTAATTAAGATCTGAAAGAAATTGGGAGGTAGTTTTTTTCCATCATGGGAGAGGACCTGGATATAGATTTTGAGGGGAATGTGTAGCAGACCAAGGCAAGATTGCAATAGAATGGGTGTGATTTTAAATAACAAAGATCATACTGGGCTTTCCTATTCCAAAAGCTAAGTACCACAGAGAACTTGTCTTGCCTGCAGATGTGGTTCGTTGTCAGTAATGGGCACACAGGCCCCTTCCTTACTTGGCACTATCTTCTCAATTTGAGGTGGCTGCTGTATTACAGGAAACCACAGAGATAATTTAAGTGAAGTCCATTCGTCTCCTGTGGTGGCCTATGAGAACTGGATTGGGCTCCCAGCTGTGGTATGCTCTGGTGCTGACTGCTTTGCCTGCTTCTTGCTACCAACAAGCAGGAGCAAACCTCTTCTGACATGGGAGAATTGGCTGAAAGGAGAGTGGTGAATTTATTTAAAAGGTAGAGTTCATAATAGTTCATTTGAGAATTCTTTGAAGGGGGTTAGTTGACCATAAAATTATGACTGCAATGGAGAGATTTTAATTTGCTCTCAAAGACCTAAGTCAATAGATGTTTACATATTTATCTAGCTTTCTATACTGTGTGTCCAACTGGGGTTTTCCTTTTTCAATAGAAGATGCCACTTTATAGGTTAATTAGAGAAAGTCTTGAGGAGAATAATAACATATGAAGTGGTATGAATGCTATTTCTAAAGAAGAAATTGAGGAAAACTTGTGAATACTGAAGCTGAATAATATAATTTGGGAATATAATTGGGGGTCATAACAGGGCTGCTGAAATATATGAAATGATACTACAAAGCAGTTTTAAACATATCTTATGTTTAAAAATATGCTACCAAAAATTCAAACAGCATTAATAATTGCAAGTTAAAGAGACTTATTTCCCTTCAATATCATTTAAATTAAAAAAAAAAACACACACACACACACCTAACATTCTCATAAGCTCTTTAATAGGGTGCCAAGCATCTTTCCCATCAATGAATTTATCCAAACAGAAGTGGAATGCCATCTGCTAGGATAGCTGTAGAAGGCATTTCTGCAGCAGTGAAGGAAGTTGGAAGAGAGAACGTTGTGTATCCTTTCCAATTCTAAGTAAACAACTTACATTTACTATGCCTATAATTTTCAAGGCATTGCACTTGTCTTGAAGACGCAGAGATAAAGGCCACAAGCCCACCAAAGCTTCAGTCTAGATGCTAAGCCAAGTCATTCAGGGAAGTTTAAATACATGACAAAGTGATGGGGAGAATGCTACAGGAGCGGAGAAGCAGAACACAAACTTGTATGATAGGTAGGAGAGGATCTGTGAGTCGTGAAAAATATATAAGAACTAGTAGGAGAAAAAAAGATGAGGGATTATCTATTACTTGTTTTGGCACATAAATGTAAACTATGGTGTAAGTTCACCTGGTATAAGAGGAAAACTTAAGAATATGCATCATGTATACCACAGTTACCTCTAATTCTGAGTTTTTGGTTAACCCAAATTAAGTTCGACATTTTTAAAGAGCATAAATATACAAATGGTACATAAAAATACAAGCACTATTTAAAATAAGCATCAATAGTAAAAATACAGGTATCAGTAGCTTTGCAACATACAAACCAAAGGGGATGATAAAATGCTGCAAAATAATTTTTGGCAGAATGTTGAGATTTAAAAACTATAACTGTAACCTTGTTTTCTTGCCCAATTTAAAAAAAAGTATTAGTTATAATTGTCTACATATCTCAAGTCTCAGAAAAAAATCATTGTGAAATTCCTTAGGAATGTGGGAATATTAATAGCATAATATACTTTCATAACAGGCACAGCAAATATGATAATGTTCTAATGGATTCCTTCTACAGCATGAATTAATTTGAGAAGCACAGCTTAAAAAATCTTTAGTAATGTATCAGGGAATATATGTCTCAAATTCAATGCAACAGTCCTATTTTAAAAGTTCTTTTATCATAAAATGTGTTTTTTATGATATGTTAGTTGGTGCTTTATAATTGCACATGATAGTGGGATTCATGGTGACGAATTCATACATGCACTAACAAAATTTGCTCAATTTTGTTCCCCAGGACTTCCCTTTCTCACCCCTCCCCCACCTCTGGTTCCCTCCTCTCCTCTATTTTTATGAAATCTCTATTTTTTTTTAATTTGGCATTAAAAAATAAGGTTTAAGAAGATTCCCCCAAATGATCCTTACTTCCTAAAATCCATAGCATCTGTAGTATCCTACCAGAGTGAATGGGGTTGACCTATGGCCATCAGACATTGTAGAAGTGAAGTGTATGATATCAGAAGCTAGTCACAAAAGGCCCGGTGGTTCTTGCTTTGGCATAACTTGCTCTGAGGGAAGCCATCTGTCCTGTCTATGGTATTACTGAAGCAATACCATAGAGAGACCCGCCTGATAAAGAACAAAGTCCTGCTAGCAACCGTGTGAGTGTCAAATTAAAGCAAATTCCAGATGACATCAAGGTGGACCTTAAGATAGAACTAACCAGTTAAGCTACTCCTAAATTCCATAACAATAAAACATAAGAAAATAAATGCTTATTTTCACTGCAATATCTTTATTAAGATATTCAGTCACACCTTGCTTAACAACAGGAATATGTTCTGAGAAATGGGTCATTGGGCAATTTCTTCCTTGTGCATACATCATAGAGCATTCTTACACAAACCTAGATGGCTACACACCTAGGCCACTTGGTGTGTGGGTGTGTGCATATGGTATCACCTATTGTACCGAGGGCCATGATGAACAGCATGAGATTGAATCAAGCATGAGAGGAAATGATGCAATTGAGGGAGAATAAGCACAAGACATAAGACTACTGTGGGTATGTCAGCAATATATTTGTTTAAAGTCATTATCAAGGATTATGCAGTTTACACAATTGTACGTGTTGTGCCCCATATGACTGTCCATGTAGTAGGTACTTTACACAAATAGAGCCACATGACAAAAATGCTGTTATGACATTAAGATGCCAAATGCAATGTCATTGGGCACTAGGAACTTTTTCAACCCCATTATAACTTATGGGATCAACATTGCATATGTGGTCCATTATTGACCAAAATAGCTTTATGTGGTATATGGCTATAATTACATATCATGGAGTTTGTCAATCAAAGGGTCCAATTAATTGGCTCTTAATGTATTTACCTAGTGCTTCACTATCACCTTAATCTGATTTTGGAACATTTTTATTATTTTAAAATAAACCTTTATCTAACAGCCACACCTTACCTCTCATTCCCCACCCCTCAGGCCTAGCCAACCACTAATCTTCCTCTGTTTTATACATTTGCCTATTGTGTACATTTATAATAAACATGTGATCATTGTTATGGACTCATTTCATTCAAATAATATTTTTACAGCTCATCCATGTTGTTGCATGTGCTATTAATACATAATATTTCACTGAATGCAGTATCATATTTTATTCATCTATCCATCAGTGGATGGATACTTGTTTCACTTTTCAGCTATTGTGAATGATGCATTCATTTATAAGTTTTTGTGTGGACATATGTTTTCATTTCTCTTGGGTATATTCCTAGGAATGGAATTGCAGGATCATATGGTAACTCTATGTTTAACTTTCTGAGGAACTGCCAGCCTGTTTTTCAAAGTGGCTCACCATTTTACATGCCTACCAGCAGCATAGGATGGCTCCAATTCTTCACCATCCTTGCCAAAACGTCTTCTTATCTGCGTTTTGACATTTTGTCATTCTACTGAGTGTGAAGTGGTATCTCATTTTGGTTTCAATTTTCATTTCCCTAATGACTGATGATGCTAATTATCTTTCTGTGGTTATTAGCATTCCTATATCACTTTTGGATATGTGACTATTGAAATCTTCTGTCTGTTCCTAAATTGGGTTACTTGTCTTCTATTGTTGATCTGTTCATTATTTTTAACTGCTAAATTTTCAAGTTATTGGATACATGGTAATAGATAATAGCCACACTTCTCCATTTTCTTAGGAGAAAATATGATATTGATACCTTTTAATAGATCAGAAGAAAATTTGCTAATGTTTTCTTCGAAAAACATGACATTTTTACTATGGATATATATATGTATGTTTACATATATATCACATATATATTTGAAGTACATCTAATAAATTTAATCAAAAATAAAACTGAAAACAATTAATTTGCTCATCTATTTATTATTGTAATGATTATTGAAAAACAAAAGATATTTCTTGTGCCTCATTATCAATCAAAATAATTTTCTTCAACAATACAGGAAAGAAGTGAAAATGAGTTATATTTTCATTTTCTTTTTTCTAGGTATTATTTTGTTTATATGAAATAAAATAAATTATCAAAAATCAGAAAAACATAAAGTAATATTTTAAAAATTTAATAATGTTTTAAAACAGGCATAACACAATCATTTTAAATAAAATGTTATAATTCGAAATGAGAAAATTTTGAATTGCACAGATTATTTGGTAAGTGATTTACACACTTTATTCTGCTTTGTAAATAAGATTAAATATTTTGCAAATATTTGTTAAAATTTGTTTGGAAGAAAATATTCAATATGATTTAAAACAATTATTTCTACAGATAAGCAGTCATTAATTATTTTAATCATTTTGTCCCTCCAGTGGGAAATCAATTTGAATTAGAAATATGTAGTTGGTTCTAAACTTATCAAAGGAGATAAGTGAATATGTATTTTAAAGTGACAAGAGCAAAGAAGTATATAATTTAGTGAAATGGTTCACTTCCCTTCCTCAACTGATATGGAAGAAAGATCCTTAAAATCCTATCATATCAAAGGGATTGAAAACATCTCAACTATACTATCTCAAACTGTCTTATTTCTAATATAATTTACTTCTACTTTTCTAAACCCAGGATAAGAAAAATTTAATCTATTCATGTATATTTTCTCATTGTTGTATAGTACTTGTGTTCTTTCATTTCCAAATCCATGTAACAAATAATATATTTAACTGAGTAAAAACACACCCACTTGCTTTCAATTTAAAATTGCCAAGGAATATTTGAATGAAATGGCTGCAAGAATTCTGTTAATTTTAAATAGTAAGTTACTAAAATTCTATTTATTTTTTATACCATCTGGGTGAATACCAAGAATTAAATTCCAGGAATTTATGATATTATAAGGACTCCCCAATAAGTATAAAATTATCAAAAATGCCTCCATGTAAAGATATAAAAATACATTGTCTAAACATTGACAATAAATTATCCTCGTTGTTCGGTGAATAAGCAAATGTAAGCAATATAAAGAGCTCTCTTTGATACTAGGTATATGAATTCAAAAAGCAGACTTATACATGAAAAATAGCAACTCTTCATGAGTACGAAAATTGTTGCTCTGAGTATTTTCAAATTTATGACACGTGTTATATCTAAATAAATTGTGGTAGAATATTTGTGGGTTTTTATCTTTTTTAGAGATTTTAGGAAATCATTGCTAGATCATAGTCCAGTTGTTTACATGTTTTCAAACATTTGCCTTTAAAGCATTTTGAAATTATCCAAAAAATGATGGTGGACATACCATTGTATTTTCCTTCGTGCTAAATGGATTCATTGCATATGACCTGTGTTCTTTTACCCGGGTTCCACTTTTATTGATGATAATATGATTATGTGTGTAGAATCTTACACATTTTTGAAAAAAGATTGATTATATTTGTACCATCATGGGTCTCACTAACCATTAAGATAGCTGGCAAAAAAAACAATGAATTTTTAGTGAATTTTTATTTATATAGATTAGAGCTACATGCTCCAATTCTGCCATGCTTTCTATAGCATCTTTCTCTTTGGCATAGAATGCAAAAGTACTAATCAGCAATCAAAATTGAATTTCTTAGCAAGGTCCAGAAGACTGCAATCTGGCACTGAGACCTCCCCAAACTGACCTGATGTTCTGTCTACTATTTTTGGCTTTGGGCACATCAGCCTTCTATCAGTTCTTTAAAATATTCTAACATTTTAAATCCAGGGCATCTGCACCTTCTATTCCTTCTCTGGGAGAGTCTACATCTGGTTCCTCTTCACCATTCATTTCTCAGCTAGCTTAAATATTACTTTGTCAGGAACACTGTCTCTGCCCACCTTAAATTCTCAATCAGAGTAGCCACTTCTGCACAGCAGTTGGTTCACTCTGCAATGGTCAGTGTTTTCCTTCTATTATGTGACATCTCCCCAGAACACAAGCCACATGAGGGCAGTGGTTTTGCCCTTCTGATCTGAGCTTGATCATCAGTTTAATGGCAAATATTCACTAGATAAGGTAACATGGACAAAGTATCTAGCTAAAGGTAAGATTCTCTGAATGGATGTGATCTATATACCACATGAATCCTGACCTCAATTCCATTCCAGTTTTGAGGCCAATTTCCAAATTAAGACTATAGTGATGTTTCACAAGTTGTCTCCTTACAAATTCAGTTAGTATAATAAATGGAAAATGAGTAAGTAATCCCCAAAGCCTACACTTTAGCAGTTGTTTTCTTTATAAACTGAATCTATCTTTTTGATATTTTACTCATGTCTAAAGGGAACATGGAGATTTTATTCACAATATTAAGAGAAATTCTAATACAAGTTACCTCATGGCATGCTTTTTGGGAAGAGTTGTAAGAAAGAGAAGAAAAAAAAAGCCAATTTATTTTTAAGTAATTAAAGAAATTGATCCAATCATTGCTTTAAAAATTCTCATTGTGTGAAGAGGATAATTTAGTTTTAGCTAAGAACTAAGGCTAATAAATTAGGGATCATTATTTTTTTAAGTGTTAGCACTGACATGAATTTGATAAGCTGGAGTACATTATTAAATTTATTCAACTAGGTAGTAAAAATGGATTTAAAAGTTGAGAAGGTAAAGGGCCCTTCACAAAAAGTCAAGATATGTGTATATGTGTATCCATCAAGGTATGCATTTCAAGTATGTTTCAAGACATCTGAATATAAAATCCAGATGTTAGAAGTCCTCAGTAAAATTTGAGATATAAGAATGCAAATAAAATATACAGAAACATGCAAGATTAAGAAGACATAAGATTTATATCTAAGAGGGCTGGGGATATAGCTCAGCTGGTAGAGTGTTTGCCTTACAAGCACAAGGTCCTGGGTTCAATCCCTAGTACCAACACCAAAAAAAGAAAAAGAGATTGGCATCTAAGAGTATTTCTATTGGTGTCCAAATTGTTGTGATTGTCAGCCTGACACCAAACTGCATGATGCATCTACGGGCTACTGAGAATCAGCATTTTTGTGGGGGGGTGTTGGAGGTCCTGGGGATTGAACCCAGGGCCTTGTGCATGGGAGAAAAGCAACCTACCAGCTGAGCTATATCCCCAGCCCTGAGAATCAGCTTTTGTCAGGACAAAAATGAAAATTTTCTTTGTGAGTCTAGAGATTATATTGGGTATCCTGCTACAAAAGGCAGGAATTGGGGGAGAGGGAAAAGGAACTGTGTGGGGCATAAACTATGTGTGTGTGTGTGTGTGTGTGTGTGTGTATAAATATCAATATTATATTTATATAGCTATACTATTTCCTGTAATTATGTATGATGACTTTGTATACTCAAAGAACTTTTTTTATAATTTTAGTTCATCCTTTCATACTTGATACAGCTAAGTCTTCTCTTTTTTCTGGCTTCTAACCAATCTCATTGAGTCTAAAGTCTTGAGTTTCCCTTTGTGCTGAGGTTGTTCCTATTGCAGGATAATGAAATAGATGTTTTTAGTTATCCGTCCACATAGCACAGTAAATAGTTTTAGGAATAAATAAACAGGTTCACTGATGTGCTTTGTACATTAAAAAAAAAAAAATTGATTTAGTGGATGGTGTCTCTGGGCCCTAAGCATTTTTTTTTCAATTAAGAAAATAAAATATTCAAAGGAAACACATCACTCATCCTGTCTTCCTCCATATACCTCCCTCTAATCCTTTCTTTTTAATCCTCATTTCTCTTCCCCTCCTAGCACTGATTGTAGGATGTGGCCCACTGGAGAGTAAAATTAAAACAAAAAAGCAAAGTAGAAAGTCATAAAAAAAAGTATTTAATGGTTTTTTTTTTCTTTAAAAGAAGATGCATGGTTAATTGTTTAAAAAAAAAAAAAAAAAAAAAAAGAATCCTTTCCAGGCTCTTAAAATTTACAATTGCTGCATGGTTTTAAACCTCAATTAAATGAGAAGGCTTAATAGACACATGTGATTTTAATGATGTGAAATGTCCCAGTATTCTTTCTACAGTTGTTGAAAAAAACACTGCAGCATTTTACTAAGCATATTGAATGATTTTTAAAACACCCTATGCTTTTTAAAAATTTTATTCAGTCTTGCAGCTTTGTTCAATTACAAACAGGTCTCTAAGTATCCTGTCCTTAATAAAGGGGAAAATCTTATTAATAAAATTGGAATTTAAATGAATTTCATAGAATGGAGAATGAAAGTGGTACCAAACATGGGGGATAGAAAAGAAGCATTCAAACATCGTAACATCGCAGCAATGAAAATTATGTTATGTTGACCAACAAAGAACAACAACATGGTAAAGTCCTAGGATGAAACTTACAACGGACAACATCAAAGTTAAAAGGTTAAACCACAAGGCTAAGCAGAAGGTTTGGACACTTGATTATAACATGTCAGGGCAAAGTGAAGTTTAATGTAGGTACTTTTTTTTACTTCCTTCCTGAAATTGAAAACAGGTTGAGAAGAGGAGATGGAGGATGCAAACCCTTGCAGGGCATGCAAATGAGTGAGGCCAAAGAGCATAAGAAATATTTTCCTACCAAAGAAAAACAAGAGGTCAGATGCAATTCAAATGGGAATTAACTCCTCAAAATGGATGTCAGGAACAGCATCAGGGAATTCTAGAAGGCATGACTAACCCAGGCCCCTGCCCAGCTCTGTCTCTTCCATAGGTCCAGGCTGCCCAACCTCTGGGTTTCTCAAAATCAGAAAGCTCAGTTTGCATATGAAAAATTCTGATCATGATCTAAATGTTTTCTCAGTTAAAGGAAAAACTTTTTTATTTTTTATTTTTTTTTTGTCAACAAAAACAAGACATGTCTGCTGCCAGTTTGGGAGAAAAAGTCAAAAAAATAATAATGGAATACATTTCATTTTAAATCACAGAATTTGAACTTGAAAGTGAACGTGGTCTTTTTTCTTTCTTTTTTTATTCTAGATCAAACACGTGAAAAAGCAAGTCGCGCACAGATCATGTGTTTCACTCAATGGTGGACCTGA
The DNA here is from genome assembly GCA_020662805.1 of Glaucomys volans. NCBI lineage: Eukaryota > Metazoa > Chordata > Mammalia > Rodentia > Sciuridae > Glaucomys > Glaucomys volans. The sequence goes on along the minus strand of JAJEJO010004864.1, from coordinate 71,137 downwards.
AGAAAATCCCTTAGATCGTTATTCTGTATTTTCTTTTTTATATAAAATGCACTGGAAATATTTAAAATGTTGACTTTCTCTTCTTTGCAATCAGAAGAGTAAGCACAAATGAGTGCTTTGTTACCCTCTTTGTAACAAAGTAATAAAAATACTACATACTTTCAGTGTATTTTAAAATAGCAATTTCCCAATTATTTTTGAAAACCCAAAAATATTTCTTTTCCTTAGCTCAGTTACACCATTTCAGAATCTCTTCCATAATGTCAAATTGAAAAAATAATTATGTATATAGCAATCATTGAAATATTAATTATATATGAAAAATAAGAGACATTATTCTCTAATAATATGAATATAATAAAAATAATTAGGACAAATGTAACATTGTCAATAATTTCTTATGCAGGAAGTTAACTGCTTATTAAAAATTAAAATTATGTAGAAAACAATGAAATATGAATAATAAAATATAAACATAAATATGAAATCAATGTATATAATATATATATCCACACAAATATATATACATGCACTATCTGCATATATGCTTCATATATATATGTGCAAATACACATATGGGTATGACCTAAATATATTATGTAATCAATAGAATAATCCTATAATTAAATATTTATAACATTCACACAAATTTGTGTTGCAAAACTATTAATTTTTTAAAGTGCTCCTTTTTAATGGTCAGTAAAATCTGTGTATAGATCAAACATCATCCATTTATTCATTCTCTAATGACATATGCACTGATTCTAATTTTTGTCAATTGAAAAATTTAAGTGAAAAATTTTAATAAAGATATATTTACCTTTTTTAAGTATTTTGATTATTATACATGTATTATCAATGGATATAATTTTTATAAATTTGGTATTTGACAAATATCTTTACTTCTAATGATTACTGAATGCTAGCAGCAGCCTTTTATTTCATAATTCTAATTTAATGCTTCATTATTGGACATTTTAAAATACTTTAAAAACAGTTTATAAGAACTCTTATTTACTAATTCTATTGACCTTTTACTCTATTAGTGTTGGAAATATTATTTTTCATTGTTTATGTCTTGAGGTGTTTTTCTCACTACTTTCAGTATAATAATAATATCAAATATTTTAAGGTGCCTAGGAGTGCTTTGCTACTGAGCCACATCCACAGCCCTTTTTATTTTCTTGTTTGAGACAGGGTCTCAATAAGTTGCTTAGGGTCTCACTAAATTGCTGAGACTGGCCTGGAACTTGTGATTCTCCTGTCTTATCCTCCAGAGTCTCTGGGATCATAGAGCCATCACACCCGACTGAGGCATGTAGTTTTAAAAAATCACAATGTTGTTAGAAATTATATAGCTTAAAATAAATTTGCTTATCTATTGTATTAATAAGTAATATACAAGGAACTTCCCACTTGTCTTCAGTTTTTAGATGAAAAGCTGTTAAAATGTATCAAGTATGTCATAATAATGAAACCTTTTTTTTTTGCTTTTTTTTGTATCATTTACAAACTTTTTAACCTAGTAAAATTGTGAACCTAAGTAACAAAACAAATTATATATAAGTATCCACATATTAAATTGCTAATCAAAAATTTGGAAAAAATAAATTGTTAATTTTACATTTGGGCATTCAACATTAAAATACATTTGTATTGTTCTTCCTAATAATTAATATTTATGCTAATTACTCTCGTGGTTGAAGAAATCTTGCAATAACTTTTAAATATCCTGTTTGTTAAAATATCATGATTCTTATTTCAAATGATCAATAGAATTTAGATCAATTTTAATAACAAAGTTTTTTTTTTCTTTCTATTTCTCTTTGCTTGTAGCATTTAACTTTCTTTCAGTGTCTCCTCCTGAGCATTTAAAAAATGAAAACCCCTATTCCCAAACTGAAATATTTGTTCTCTTTAGTAAGATTCTTTTTGGCTTCAGGGAGAATAAATTTACAGAGACATCCTGGGACTTTGGGACTCCAACGATTCAAATTTTTACCTTGAATATCTATTCTTGACTTTTCCTTCCTTTTGAATAAACATCCCCTAAAGAGAATACTGGCTTTGTGACTTCCTTTATTGAATAAATTATGCAGTGCTTCTGTCTGCAACTCATGTGAGTGATGCCAAATAAAGCAGACATAGCTGTTGGACATCATTCCAGACCCTGTGTCTGATTGGCAGATCACAGGAAGGGAAAAATGTCCCATGAGCCCCTGTGTGAGGTCGTTACCAACTGATTGAGAATTCGCCTCAAATATCTGAAACCCAGGTGTGTTGTAGATTAGCACAACTTACAAGCACTGTGTGGAGATTTATTATGATAATTGTTGCTTTTATTTTTTATTTCCCTGAACTCAAAGATAATTAATGTCAGTATGTGTCCTGGTATCTGACTCTCTTAATTGGTCCTATGGTGCCTTGGGTGTTTGAAAATCCACTCACTTAAAGGCTTTTTTTTCTTTTTTTTTCTTTTGACTTGTTTTCCTGGAGCTGTTCATTAGTGCCTAAAATATTTGATTACATTTAATTGTGATGTCTTCAATTTTGTGCACCTGCTGCAATTTACATGAGGGGAAAAAGGCTTAGAGAAGTAGGGAAAAAAAGTGAGAGGGGGAATTAAATTTTAAAAGAATTCCCCTGCACAGGGTAATTGGGGTTAAATATGGAAACACAATAAACCTAATAGACGGTTAGATTTTTATAACTACTATGGTTATACAAAAAGAATCTAAATCACTACTGCTCTGTCATACAAATCTTTAACCCATATTTCCACATTTCTCACAAAGGCTTTTGGTTTTTGAGGGTTATCTAGGTTTACTTTAAATTTAATATCTGGCATTAAAGCGTATGCTTGGAGATAAGAAGAAAATACTGAGACAAATACCAGTTGGCAGTGTTTTTGTTTGTTTTGTTTTGTTTCTTATTATATCATATATTAATGTATTAATTATGTTATATATTAATATACCACTCATTTTTATTTCCAAAAACATTCAGGCATTTCATCACAATCTCTCTTGTAGTTTAATTCTATTATATCATGATTGTAGAAATGGTCAAAAGTTACCTCAAAGAGAGTGAGTTACCTTTGCAGAATATGACTGAAAATAACATATAAAGAACAGATTATATCCACAAAGAGTTACTAGCTTCAAAGAACGATATTGACCTGAATATCAATTCCAATGACCAAAACTGCAATTCCACAGAGGCAGAGGAAACAACAGTGTATCTGCTGCATTTTCAGCAGAAGAAATAAATCACTTTTCCATTTTTCCTGTAAAAACATCAGTTTTGTTTCCTTTTAAAGAAACTGAGAAAACTTTAAGTCTGATCCAAAACCATGCTTTTAGAAGAGAAGTCATTAAGCCCAGTCCTTTGGTTATCATGGCAGGCATACAATTGCAGCTCTGTGTTACACATATCAAAATAGTGCTCTGATTGACTCTGGACTCTGGATATTTGTGTTCATTGAACATTGTAAAGACAAGAACGCAGTGGGTACTGGTAACCTTTTAGGGAAAGTCATCAACTAAGGGGTCAGCTGAAGTGTCCTCTCCTCCAAGAAGTCTCTGATCATTCCATACCAACTTCTAAAGTCTCTCTTCAAGATTTTACTATATTGGTGATTAGATTTTAATGTGTATTCCCTCAGTCTTTGGAGTTCTGCAAAGTTTCTTTCTACAAATTGTATTCATATTAGCATTGTTGCCCCCCAAATCTTCTAAATTTCTTAAGCATGAGGGTAATGAGTAAAACTGATGTATGTGTAGCATTTGACATTTTCAATGTTTTGTTTTTTTTTCATGTTCATTACTCCAATGAATTCTCAGACCAACCCTGTAATACAAATGTAGAAATTGAATTTTTTTTTTCTCACCATTATATTACTGGATCTTCTATTATCTTCCTTAAAAAAAGGCATTAAAGAAATAAAATACAAATGATTGGATAAATGAAATAAATAAATAAATGAAGGTGCCATATCTCCCTTTACAACTGAAGCAAACAGAAGTTTAGTGACATTCCTAAAGCCACACATCTGATCATTCCAGCAACAGGATCACAAGTCCAGTTCCTGAGTCTTTGAATTCTAAACTTGCCCCAAATGCTATATTGATATATATAATAAAGGTACTTTATATACTTATATATCCAATTATACTTAGTAATTGGGCTTCATGTTTCCTTGACATTATTAGAGTATTAAATGTGCTAAACTCATAGTAGGTATTCAATGAAAAGTTGGCACATTTTCATTTCCTCGAGACTTGCATGGCAGAAGATGTTCTTACAACCTAGCTGTGCAATAAGGATAGGACGGTTATGAGGGTGTGCTCTGACCAATGGATTGACCAAAAGTGTATTTATGTAAGGTAATTGTGCTAAGGACATTCACAGGACTGAAATCCGGGGAATATTGTGAAGAATCCAGTCTAGAGATTAAGGGTGAGCAAGTCTGAGGTAAGGACAACAGTCATCCTTGGTTCTTTAGCAGATCTACCACACAAGTTGACCACTGAACAGTTTAAAAAACCACTTGCAATAGTCTGGCAAAATATGTTATTTCATCCCCGTCTCTATGGTCAACTCCATAAAGTTCTATGAAAAGCACTATTTTTGCAATAGATAGGATTGTATCACAAGTTCAGTTGACGATGGCTTTCTATCACCTTTATCAGTCTGCTGCAGCATGTAAGGACATAGGGAGTTACAAAATAAATCTCTGCAGACAAGGTCAGATGCATGAGAAGGCCATTTTGGCTTGAACATGGATACCAAATACCAACTCAATAAGGAACCTGAGAACAAACTAACTGAGAACAAAGACATGGGAACTATGTTCCCTAGTACCCATGTTCCCTAGCATGTATCATACCTCAAAATTATAAATGGTCAGTGCTGAACCAAAAGAGTACTATGTTCTGTTTAGTCAACCTGTATATCCAAGGGACCACAGGTTATGCAAGGCCCTTGCCTACTTCCTGCAATATTCTCTGCCCCCCAGAAACACTGATCATTGCATTCCTGGAACATGTCATGCATCCTTCTAAAACAGGGCGGCTCTCCATTCATACATTTTTCTGAGTCAACTTTTAGAGCCCAGCACAAGTCACCTCCTGGGAAAGCCATTTCTCCAAAAGCCACCATAGAGTAGATTCCTTTGTTATATGCTCCAGAGTAAGATAACTATTTCATTACATGATCTTGGTTTGTTTTTATACACTTTCTGACATTATTAACATGCTGTTTCTTCTACTATACTATAATATCTATAAGCAAGTCAGAACCCTAGTTGGGGGTTGCCTGAATGAGCCATGAACTTGTATTTAGCAGAGCCTACTTTTGCATCTCATCTTATTCCAGGTGACTTCCACCACGTAGAATGCAAGAGAAACGTTACATGACTTGTATTATTTCTCCTCGTCCCTCACACACACACACACACATGCACACCTCACATAATCTTAATGGGTCCTTTATCTGGCTTGGATATGTCTACCAGTAGCCTAGTGATATTCCTATTTCTATGGGTGATCATAATGTATATTAACCATAGTCCTGCAAAAAAAATAGAAAACTATATAAGGATAAAACTAACCCATTGGCATGTGCGTGCCTGTGCCCATCTGCTTCAACACAATGATGAAAATTCACTTTTTATGCATTTATTTTTTCTATTAGTTGAACTACCCACTTAAAACTGGCAATTAGTGGTCCAACACCAAAGACTCAAAAGTAAACTTCAGAAAAGGGAGCTAAGCAAATTGAGGGCTAGATGGCAGGGACTTTCAGATAGGCAGAGCTGCAGTGGGGTACCTGCATTTGGCTGTGGGCCCTGACATCCCCAATTGACTCTCAACTTCCTTTTCTCCCTTTTCTCACTACTCTCCTATTATTTTAATAAAAATATCTGTCTACTGGTTTCTCATGGGCACCCAAGATGGAGTTTACTGTTGATATTTAGTCAGGAAGACTGAACCACGATGTGTGAGAGAAAGACCTGGAAAGTTGTAGGTCTTTGCAGCTGGCAAAGGCAACTTCCCCTGTTCTACTGGGTGGCCAAGAACCTCCAATAGTCCAAGTAGTGCTTGGGCCTTGGTAGGGTCAAGCAAACTGACCCAGTGAAAGGAAGCGCGTGTCTATGGCAAAAGCCATTTGTCAGAGTCAAATACCTGCACTTACTACGACATGAGCCCCAAAAATATCAGTCATGAATTTCAGAAAATTTGACTTGAACAAATCAGCTGATGACATTTTTCTTTGAGGGTCTCTCCATCTTCTGGCTAATGTTTTGGTTTTAATTAGATGGATATTCTTTGTATGCTAATTGCCTAGATTTAAACTCATATGATGCTGTGTTTTAGAGTATCATAAGTCTAAGTGTGATGTGGGGTCCAGCAGTATTGAACCACCTAGGAACTTGTTTAAAATGTTAATTTTCAGGCTTCATCCCAGACCTGCTGATAGGGTTTGCGTCATAATAAGACCCCTGCAGAATTTGTCTGTATATTAAATACTTGAGCAATATTATTTTGGAGCACCAACTGGACATTTATAGATTTGGTATAGAACATACCTAACTTCTCAGAATTTCAATTTATCCATCTATAAAGTAGAAATTAGAATACTTTCCCTCCCAGAATTATTGTGAGGATACAGAGAAAGCATATAAGACAAGGACAGTTTGGTGTTGTCCCTGGCAAATATTGACACTCAGTAGATAATAAATCTCCATAATAAAGAGAACATAATAGAACCGAGATATTTTGAAGAGAGCCATAATTACTTCCTTCCAAACAGAAAAAATAAACAAGAAAATATTAAAACTGCATAGAAAGAAAGGCCCTATTTGTTGGCCTCTGAGAGTAGCCATTGTACACTTTAAATAACTGGGAAATACCTGAGGAAATTTTGTGACAGCCATTAAGGGTTTGATGGGAGGTGACATCAGTAGAGTGTTCTTAGAAATACCTCATTTAACAAACAATTCTGGGGCTGGGGATATAGCTCAGTTGGTAGAGTGCTTGCCTTGGAAGCACTAAGGCCCTGGGTTCAATCCCCAGCACTGCAAAATACAACAACAACAAAAACGAACAAACAATTCTGGGAGGTGAGTATTATTGGAAGATTAGGTATTAAGTAGATAAGAAGACCCCGTATTAACAAAGTTGAAGTGGCCTCCCCAAGAATGCAAACTTCCTCTACGACAGACATGAATGGCAAAGCAATGGCTCCCTCTGAAGACCTGCCTGCTTGCCCATATTCCTTGGCAGGAGAACATTTGTCTGTGAATGAGATGACTGCTGCCTGAGAGTGTGAAAAAGGAAGTGAGTGGAAGGCCCTTTAATGTTCGCATAATGTCTAGTGTCTCTTCATGATGGAAAGTGTCTCCTTTAAACACAGAAAACCAGAAGGAATTCATCAAAGCCTTCGCATCACCTTCAGGATCTCACAGGCATTTCTGAGGTGAATTTTATATAATAAATTTATTTTCAAGGTCACTTCCCTGTGTCTCTTATTTTTTTCTTTTTAAAAAATAAGTGGGGAGAAGGTGGTGCAGGCAAACAGCTAAGAGGGAGTCCATTAGCTTACTTCCTTAATTATGGCTGTCCAGTTCCACACCCAGGTGGAAGAGATGGGTGCAAATGAGGCTTGCTTGACAGACTATTTCTCTCAACGGCGTGCAGTCCCTGGAAGAGCTTTGTTTGTGTGTATAGAAGAGAAAAGGCGAGAGACAAGAGGTGGTCATGCTTCTTGTGTTTGGTGGCATGTGGTGAATAATTGATCATCCTTGCCTCCTCCTTGACGCAATCACTAATTCTCTCAGTGCCTCACTTCCACACGTTTCACGCTCGTGATTAAGCCAGCAGAGAATCCTGACAAACCCAGGAGGCTTCCTCCTGTCTGAGATGCCATTTATAACCCAAATGAAAAATTAAATGGGAAAAGCAAGAAAATGCCTCTGAAGGTTTCCTTATTTATTTATTTTTCTCCACCTTTACTCCTACCCTGCATTGTTTGACAAGGCAGGTCACACATTCTCTGAGCAAATGCCAGACTCCAGGAGCATGCCAAAGAAGGGGACGCCTGTTCAGGTTTACAAAAGGAGACAGAATTCCCTAGTAACTGGAGATGGCTTGAGTTCTAAAGTTTTAAAGGAAAGTTTTACAGTGCTGTGAAATAGGACTGATTCAACCTGCTATCATTGTCTAATAACCTCCTGATAATTTTAGATTATCCCAAATGCAAAGGAAAATACACCTTCTTGCTATTACGAAAACGATATTTCTGTCATCTTATGTATCAGCAACATGCTGAATGCACAATTTGCAGGCAAAAAAAAAATGATTTTCAAATGTGGAATTTTGTTTCAGAACTTAAAGTGTTTTGCGGGAGATTTCTGAGCCCTGCCTAGGAATTCTGCATTACCGTGTCACTTTAAGGGCAATTCCCTGCATTTGGCTTTTTGCCCTCGAATGCAAAAGACAAATCCTGCAGAGCCTTCTCATTAAGGAAAAAGTAACTGCAAAGACAGCATATTTCTAGAGTAAACACATCTCCCAGAGGCTGTATTTTTGATAAGTATTTTTGCAGTGCTAGTTTGAAGGTTTAACGGTGTGTAGTGTTTCACTTTAATAGTCAGACTAGCAAGCTATAACAAATGCACTTTAAAAACTTTACACTCAGTGAGTTCTGCTTTGACAGGCCTGCCTTGGAATCAGGAGGTAATATGGCTTCTCAGTGAGCCATACTTACATTTCAAACTGAAGAGGAAATTATTCTTGAACCATTGGATCTGTTGGTAATTCGTGGTTCAGTTTATGGTGGCCTTTTAAATTCACCCTGTCTCACTAGGTTCGCCTGGCTAGAGCTCAGAGTGGAGAGATTATGCAAAGGTGATGTCTGCTGACAGAAGGCAGCCATCCAAATTTGGGATTGAGTTCAGAGGTCTATGTGAGCCTGTGAATGGACTGTCATCACCAATGACCTGATTATGGCCATTGGGCAATATTGTGGTTTTTATTTAAAGATGTAATAACTGAAGGTAACCCAAGAAAATGTAAACAAGAAACAAAGACCGAGAGAATGTTTTTCATAATAAATTGTAAAATGGGCACATGCAACACACACCATCAGAATTGGGATGGACCAGTGTTCAGGGGATGCACACATGGTCCAGTACACACACAGGCATTCTCACAGGTGATTGACATACATATTTAGTCCCCAATCCAAACTAGACAAATAATACCCATCATCATTTCATTGGAAAACTGATTTGGGATTTTTCCAATAGGGACTCAGGATCAGACTGTTGGAAACCAACACTGTTATATCATGACCTCTTTTGTAGTACTCAGGCTCATTCAGCTAAACCAAAGGATGAAGGCAGTATGGTTCCATCATGATGGTAGTTACAAACATTCTTATTATATTATTAATATTAAAAACATGATTCATAAGAAAATTAATTTCTAGGAGTGCAGGAAATAGAAATGGAAAGAACTTAACTCTGTGCATGCATTAAGTTTTTTCTTGTAAATATTCAAGGTTTACATGTACTAGCTGAGCATATTCAGCAATCAAGGTGCATGTTATACAGTTCAAAAATTTAATTTGGTGCTAGGAAAACCTAGAATCAGGAAATGAAAAACATTAGGCACTAAGACAGCTGCTTTCTCAGCTTCTCACTCTTCAGGCTCACACAGACCCTGCTTGGTTCCTGTACTTCAATCTGCAGACTGCCTTCTATGAATGTTCTCCACACAGGGTACCCTCACAACCCCAGAGAATGGATGCTCCTGGCCCAGGCACAGGCAGACTGAACAGCCCAAGAGAGAGGCTAATTATCTACCTGGGACTAACTGTCCACTTCTGGCTCATTCAGCTAAACTAAAGGATGTAGGCACTATGACTCCACATTTGTGGGTAGATACAGACCTTCTCAGAGCTAAGGGCCACTGAGATCTGACCATATTTCCCCAAAGATATGAAGGCAATTCATAAAATGATGATAAACTTTGATTAAGTGAAACAGTAAGCAACAGTATATTCTTACAAAATAACATTCCTGTTCATAGAGGATTGTGAATTTTTCTCTTTCCTCCTACTAGTGGCTTGAAATATTTCTTAAATGTGTTAGACCTTGTATACCTTGGAAAGTACATTGTAGAAAACCTAATTTATATTTCCCATGATTCATGAGCAGCTTCAGGGCTAAAAATTGGTTTACCAGAGATCAGAATTAATCTTGACTGATCCTAGTCACACTGTAGAAAACATTTTATACATTTATGATATAATTCTTCTGTTGTTGCTATTGTTATTGCTATTAAATTTTTTATCCTTCAACTGGAACTCAGGAAGAAAAAGAAAACAATGCTGATTAATTAAGTTTTCCAGTTAATCAGAGGTTTGCTATTTAGAATCTCACTGGGTTTTCCAAGGAGATTCACAAGAAATCTTGTTGGGTGTGATATAACTTAATAAGCACGAAGCAGAGAGTTTTCTAAAGACATGTATTCCACAGAGAGTGTCTCAAAATACCACTGACTATAGATGGTACTCAGACGTTCACGGATTAGAATGCTGCTGTTGTGTGATAAGAAAACATAAATTCAGAGAAGGATTGGAGTTCTAGTGGTAAACCTATTTGTCCTAGAAAATGCAGAGGCATATGGAGATGAAGGTATCCTTAAAGTCAGCAATGTGCTCTTGGATCTGGAGCCCAGGCTCCCTGTACTGCCAATCATAGATGGATGTACATATAGTGGAAAAAGTTCTAACAATCTTATTATTCATACTTCTACATTTTTTCCTAAAAGCTTATGCTTTCAGAAATTCTTACATTTATCTTCGTAGAACCCTTGTTTATCAGTTGCCAATCTTATATAAGAAACATTATATTATCATTATTGATTTAAATTATTTAATATTTTCTACTGGGAAAGATCAAAATAAAATTTAAAAAATATTGGACAAAAAGGGGAAAAGTATTATAAGCACATAAAAATGGGAGATGGGAAAATAATTTGAACTGCTAAAAAATGATTTTCACAATATGTTCTACAGGTGACTCTAGTAGATTTAGGAAGATCACACATTCCGTTTGCATGTAGGGAAGTTACTTTTAAAATCATGTCGATTTTGACATGAATTATTAAATAATAAATGATCTTGAATTATAAGTGCAATCATTATGTACTATGATTGCAGGCAGAGGAGAAAATGGGAAGGTTGAAACAAAAGAGTAAGACAATTTCTACACTGAAAGTATTTATGAAATTGCTAGAAAGTGAAGAATTAGACTAATAAACAATTAAAGAACAAGTTAGTGTAATAAAGTGCTAAATCAAACGGATGTAAGATGCAAAAGTCCTTTGGGGAAGACTCTCCATGCTGCAAGATGCTTGGCTGTGCTGTGTTAGAACACTGTCTATTTACAATTTCAAAACTGTTAAAATTAATGGAGAGTTTTAACAGTGGCTGTTTTCTGCTAGCAAAGAGCCATATGGCCAAAAATGTTGAGAATTCACTAAGAAGTGTTATTTGCAAAGGGAAAAAAAAGGAATTTAATATTTTATTCAATGTGAGTAGAGAAAAAAATTAAGGACACTATTGGTAGGTACCTCAGCAGTGACAATCTTCTAATTTGAAAAAGTTTATTACTTAATTTTTCCAAATACAATTTCTTGAAATAAGATTGGCTCTCCTACTGAATTGGAAGTCAGCAGATGGGATTTAAAGAAAGCAGCATAAAGCCTTCTTCCCTTTAGAAACAAGAATAAAGAAAGTGAATTGTGGGCAGGATTAGAGCAGTTTTATAAATCTGAAAAGATCAAAACAAAGATGCACCTGGCCCATGGTGGAAAGCACAAAGCTTCCGCACTGGCGTGGATTAGTGTTCACTTTGATCTTGATACTTCTACAGATCATGATACATGGTAAAGTGGTAATTGACTATTAGAGGGAAAAATTAAAAGTTATAAAGGATGATATTACCTGACATTCAGCAGAACTGTGAGGATGCCCAGAATGTAAATTGGAGAATTCTGAATACTACAAGGTAAATCATGTGTCTCTTATTTTATGCAAAATGGTTCAATGTCTCAGGAGAAGAAGACCCTGTAGACTCATACATAAATCTGGATGATCCAGAGCTTTGATAATTGAATGAGAAACGATCCTAGAAAAATCGGTGTTAAGATTTTAAGAATTAGCAAATGAAAGGCATAAATCATAAAGGGTTAAATTTTATTCCAGGTGCTTTAAAAGCTGGAGACTTAAAAGATTACATACTACAAAGAGTTTTCCCTGGGTGGGGGCAGGGAGGGAGATCTGCTGAAATTTGAAAGGAGAAGCAAACTAACAAGTCCGGCCTTACCATCTTACTCAGAATCTTTAACGTGGTTGTGATCATATGGGGCCTATGAAGTCCAGGCAAGAATGTGCAGATAGGATTCTTTGCCTTCCTGGGATTTTGAACCATACCACAAAGCTTGCTTGAGGTCAAAATGCTTAGATAGTGGTCTGATCTGTGCCCTCTCCTATGACCCCTGTCAGCCAGTATATGAATGATCCTACATAGATACACATGTCTTCCGACATGGGTGCAGTGGAAACACACATTGAATATTATTGGTCAGCCTCTCCCATTAAATGATTCACAAAATAAAAATAAAATAAAGCAAAAGTTGTCAGAGATGCAAATATCCACTGCTAAACTAACTTTAAAATTAATACAGAATCAAACATACCTTCTCAAATGAAGTAAATGTCAATGAAAAGTAACATTATAGGGGTAAACACAGGAAGAATCTAGGGTGTTCCCACAAATGCTGAAGGTAGATGTGTCTGAAATACAATTTTAATGCTTAGGAGATAAGCTTATCTGGGAAGCTGATGCCCAAGTGCCTGCAGTTAGAAGCTGCAGAGGTGGCAATCCTTCCATCATGAAGTGGCAGAAAGCAAACTCCTTCTCTCAGACCTTCTGTTTTTTGATCTGTCAAATGGGACAGTGACAGATCCTATCAAAGTGTGATATTGTGAGAAAGTAGTTAGATAAAGTCTGCAAGGTGCATGTGACCAGACTAGACACAATGAATGTGCAATAAATGTTAGAAAAATGCAGATTAAGAACCAAGAAAAAGTTTCACATGAAGAAAAAAAATTGATAAAGGTGTGCTTTACAAGAAAATGATTCAGATATTAAAATACTAATAGAAACTGCTAGGGAAATTGAAGACACCCTTGAACATTTTTGAAGAGATAGGTTTTATTATTATCTTGCTGAAGAATCAAAAGAAAAGTAAACAATGACATATCTCTATCATTCAATTTGGGAGGGAAAGTACTGGGAAATGAAGTTGACCAAATTATGTCACACATATGTACAAATATATCACAATGAACCCCACTACTATGTGCCATTCACCAACAAAAAATTTTTTAAAAGATTGCTATTTTCTAAGAATTATTCATTACCTTACTTCTAAATATAAAAAAGTATTTTCACATTCTTAAATTTTATTTGTCATTTAAATTCCCAGACCCACTACTTTCATATTTGAGGATAACAGTTCAGTGTTAAGTATGTTAGTTTAAACAATTTTCTGTTACTGTTTATACTGAGGTGGAAAAATCCTTTGGTACTTCTGTATAAACATGCCTATCTATTTGTCCCAGTGGATTCTATGGATACAAGTAACTAAAATGCAAATGAAAGTATGTATTTTAGAAAGAGAAACAAAACATTTTCAAAAATAAGAAAACCAACTGAAGTTTGAAATAATAACCCCTGAACCAATCAACTAACTAGCTAAATACATCAGCAGAGAAGTCATGCTTTGCCTAATGAAATGGTTGGGGGTCAATTAGCCATTCAGAGTAACTCACAAACCGCCAGACCAAACACCATCATCTCTAAGTAAATCAGAAAGAAGATCTCTTTATAAGTCATTCAATGACCATTTTCTTTCATAAAAGGAGGCCAAACAGACATGGAATTATGAAAATGTAAACCCTTCCTCTTATTGAAGCAAAACAAATAAATAAGTTTTTAGTCCTAATATGTAATATTTGAGAAAAAAATGCCATTGTAACAGTTTATTTTATTTATTTATGAGGTGCTGAGGATCAAGTCCACTACCCCATGCATGTAAGGCAAGTGTTCTACCACCAACAGTTTCTGATGGACTAGAAAAGGAATGAGTGACAAGAGAAATATGTTCTTGTCTGAATCATTTTCTACCTTCAGATGAATTGTAAAATTTTATATCTCTGGAATCCAGTGTCTTCATTGTAAAGGTAAATAAATATATTTCTAATGGCTGCAATACAAAAACCTGCTAAGGTACTGCATTAATCCCACTGGAAATCAGAGAATACTTGCATACTTTGACCCAAATTCAAATGCAGAATTAATTCTGACTTGAACCAGAAGATTCAGAGAGACAATAAACCTACTAGAAAATATCAGGTAGAAAATAAAGGGTCGACAAATTCTCTGAGATGCATGGAATGCAAAAAATATGTCCTGAAATAGGGCAGAATTTGTTTTGATAAGTGTGGGTTGATGTAATTTGATATTTCTATCACTGTGTACACTTCCATTTGACAATTATTTACCAAGGTCATTATTAATAAGACATTATTTTATGTATAGAGGATAGAGCAGTGAATAATCCAGAAAAGATTCTTTACCCCTAGGAGCTTCCATTGCAGTGGACAAGATATGCACCGACCAAATGATAACTAAAAATAAGTATGAAGAGAATTCCCAAAAGGGAAGAAAAGAGTACTTGAAGAAGCCCCACTTTAAATATTTCAGACTTAAAATTTGTAAACAGATCTAAATAAGTTTTTCTTAAACTTAAATCACACACACACATACACATGTGCATCTCAAGGAAAGTAAATCTCAGATCCATAATAGATTCCTCTCATTTGGGAAGCTAAAGTTTATGTTGTGAAAATGTTCTATAGCTACAGGCTTTTACAAAAAAGATTTGCCTTTATAATGAGTAAAATTAATATTAAAAATTATACAAGATAGTCTCCTCTTCCATGCTCAGCTATATTAGCAGGTTCAGTTTCATGAACCACTTTAAAAGGCTTTCCAAACTCTTAGCAGGCATTTGTTATATCACTGCTTACAATATCAATGCATTCTGACATAATCTTATTACAACTATAACCAGTGAATCCCATTATTAAAATGGTATTCATTGATTCTTGTTTTTTATTCTAAATTATCTTAAATTAATGGCTGTCTATTTGTCAAACCATCTCACATGTACAAAGCAATCCTGCAGTTGAGGATTTCCTGTTCATACGGGCATCTTCTTGACCCCGAATCCTGAATTTCCTTCTTTTAGGGTATTACTTTAGAAGCCTTACAAATATAAGGCTTCAATTATAAATTCTTTCCTGCCACTTTGTGGAAATTTTTCCACAACCCACAAATGTCTTCCTGGAAGACCTAGGAGCCATCTCTTGGAAACATAGTTACCAGGAAAGACAGGAACCTGCTCTTGTTTTCTGTAGAAGAGTTAGGAGCCCAGCTTTTATAAACACCTCTAGCAAACTCAGGTAGTCTTGCTTGACTGCTTTTTAAGAAAGCAACTCAGCATGTCTTTGAGAACCACCAGTATTGCTGCATGCATCAGTAGTTTGTTCCCTTTTAATGCAAAGCTGAGTTGTGATATTACATTAGATAGAAACATACCAGCTGGGCATGGAAGTGCATGCCTGGAATCCCAGCCACTCCAGAGGCTGAAGCAGGAGGATCACAAGACAGAGGCTGGCCTGGGCAACTTAGTGAGACCCTGTCTCAAAAAAAATAAAAAAACGGCTGGGGAAATAGCTCAGTGGTAGAGTGCCCCTGAGTTCAGACTCCAACACTGAAAAGAAGAAAAAGAAGGAAAAAGAGAAGGAGAAGGAGAAGGAGAAGGAGAAGGAGAAGAAACAGACCATATTTTTTTTCATTCCTCTCTGGAGTGACATTTGGATTGTTTCTAGACTTTAAGCAGTATGAATTTGGCTAGGAACATTTTATATGTTCTTTTTATATATGTAACTTCAAACATCTTTTTTCTTTTGTGTAAATACCTGCAAATAAATTTGAAGATAACTGCAATAAGTCTAAAAAAATGGCTCTTCAAAACAATATATGAGAGATTTTCAGTTGGTTCACATTTTATCAATATTTGATATGAACAGTCCTTTTAATTCTAGTTATTCTAAATGACTATACTGTATAAACGATTTTACTTGTATTTCCTTTAAGGCTACAAATGTTTTGCAATTTTTTGTGTTTTTTCTCATTGCTAAAATTTTCATGTACTTATTGGAAAACACTAAAATTGCACTCTGAAAATGCTAGTGCAAAGCTTTCGATCATTTTAAAAATTATTATCATTTTTATTTATGGAGTGGTAAAAGCTGTTTGCTTGTGTGTGTGTCTTTTAGTGGAAAAGTATACTATAAACATCTACTTTCAGAATGTGCTGTATCAATACGTTTGTTTGAGGTTTTGTTTTAATGGGCAAAATTATACCTTTTGATGATGTAGGTTTTATCAAGATTTCATCTTATTTTTATTAGTGCTTTCTGGGTCTTGTATAAGACATTTTTACCTGTTATAACTTTGTGAAGATACTCTATGGTTTCTTTTAGTAGAGCAATACAAAATAAATTAAAAATTTAGATATGCACTGTGATCTACATTGTATTTCTTTTGGTGGATGTAATGAGTTAAGGGTCTACTATGTACTCTCATTCCTAAAAAGGGGCAGTCAATCAATTTACACTTGATCCTTTCACTTTGTTAGATGAATATGAAAGTTGTACTTGCTGTTCTGTTAATATGTATTTTTCTTACCCTGCAGAAATGTCATGTCTTATATTAATCATGATTTTTACCTCTTTTTCCTTGTTATTTTTGCCTTTTATTTATTTTTCTTACATTATTACACTGGCAAAATGTTGAACAGAAACTCTTGATGTGCTCATTATTTTATATGGAAAGCATCTAATGTTAAACTATCAAGTATAGTGTCAGTTTCAAGGGAATTTTTATAGATGAGTTTATCAGATTGAGGAAGTATCCTTCTATTCTGAAAGTCAGTAAAAAGTACTTGTCATTAAGTGGCACTAAAACATGTTGAATACTTTGTCATCTATTGAGATGACCTTATTACTTTCCTGTTTTATTCAATTACTCTGGGTGTCTTGCTTTGGTTGATTTGTGTGTGTGTGTGTGTGTGTGTGTGTGTGTGTGTGTGTGTTCCTGAGCTACATCCCCAGCCTTTTACATTTTTTTTTTATTTGGAGATAGGGGTGTCCATAACTTGTGGAGGCTAGTCACAGATTTGTGATTCTCCTGCCTAAGCTTCCCCAGTACCTAGGATTACAGGCATGCACCACCATACCAGATATTACTTTGATTAATTTTCAAGTTAATCAACATTTCATTCCTCCATTAACATTAAGTTCATTTTGTATCATTATTCTCTTCATGTATATCTCCATACGGAAAATATTTGGTAGAATTTGCTAAAGACTTTTGCATTTGTGTACATGGAGACACAGGCTCTTCTCTACTTTTTTCTTTATACTATCTTTATTGATTTTGTTAGCTTGTATATTACTCTTATAAAATTAATTGAGATGTATTCCATAATACTCTATGATAGAGTTTGTACAGGATTGGCATTATTTTATTCCTTATATATTTTAAGAAATTATCCAAAGAAATATTTGACCAAGGATTTTCCAATGAGAAGACTTGTAAATATCAGTTTAACTTCTTTAATTTTCATATATCAATTGGTATGCTTTATTTGTGTCCCTTTCCAAAATACTTACGTTTTTCTTTAAAAGCTAAATATAGTAGTTGTT
This sequence comes from Glaucomys volans, assembly GCA_020662805.1. Taxonomy (NCBI): domain Eukaryota; kingdom Metazoa; phylum Chordata; class Mammalia; order Rodentia; family Sciuridae; genus Glaucomys; species Glaucomys volans. Next base: position 53,224 of record JAJEJO010004864.1, on the reverse strand, counting down.
TTAAGTCCTTATCTGCTTATTCTTCCAATTTAATGATTTCTAGTTTCTGAGTCTGTTTGTTTTAGTTGATTTTATTCTGATTGTGGACCTCATTGTTTTTCTTTTGGCAATTTTTGATTGAAAGTCATTGTATTAATTGTCTAGTTTAAGCTTGTTCTATCAGACTTTTAATTGACTTGTAGATAAGCTTGATACCTTCAGATACTCTTACTTTTCAGATTTGCCAGAGAATCATGGGTAACATTTACTCTAATGCTAAATTAGTTTTACTCCAAAGGTATTCCTCTATGGGTATCTACTGGAAACTTCCAGAACATAATGAGCTTTCTCTACCTTAGTCAGATATTAAGGTCTCTCAATTTAATGTCTGTGCAAATTCTGTAGTCCCTCAGCTCAGGACTTGGGCACTTACCCTTGTGCCCAGTGATGGCTCTTCAATGGTGTTCTTTGCCAGCCACAGAGGCAATCTTTGTATTTCAGCAAAGACTCAAGGAGATGGCTGTGTAGATTTCAGGAGCTCCTCTGACCAGATCTCCTCTCTCTGATAGTCTGCTTTGCTGTTTCTAGCTGGTTTTAACCCTTCACCATAGGAAGACCCCTGGGTGTCATTTTGATTGGCCTTTGGATTCCTTCCCAACTCTGGACGTTGATGCCTGGATGAAAGTCCTGGGAATCACTGGACTAACTTCTGTCCTTTATCTTCTCTAAAATGGCATGGGAATGTGCAGGTTCTTGTCTACTGCCCAAAGTGATATTTCATATGCTTTGCTTAATTTCATACATTCATCTTTTAAAAAACAGGAGAACTAAGGTACCAGCAGATAATTTACTAGGACTGGAAGACATGATGATACTCATTTCTCTTTTGATTCAAATAACTATCTTTTGACTCATTGAAGTTGTTTTCTAAGGTATTGGTAGGAAGTAACTCCATGCAACCAAGTGTATTGCTGCTTTATCTATGGAGCAACTTCATGTCTTGATAGCTTTTCACTTATAGCTCATCACTTGGAAGTATGACAGTAGGTAGACATAGAGAATACACACCTGACATTCAGATACTGATAAGCTTCCAGCAAAAATGAAAAAAAAAAACATACTTTCTCCCCATCTAATATTTTGAGTGAACATCATTTCTTTTATAAGATGAACTAAATTTGAGTGAGTATGATATTTTTTTTCATTTTCCCGATCTCTAATCAATGTTGAGTTGCTGTGGTTATACATTGTGAGCTCGAGGAGATGGGTGAGGAAGGATCACAATTTCTTCATGCTTCTTCTTGTTCACTTGAGAGCTTGTCACATTTCCATCTCTAACCACTTTGGCTGAATAAGATTTAATTCAAAACATTTTTGCTCTTATTTTCTAAGCAAATTTAAGATTCTGTTTACTTATGTGTGCTCACTGGAGGTCATGCTGAAAAATGAACCTCCGAGTCTGCTAGCGAGACCATAAAATATGAAATGGTAATAGTTAAGCTTATAATCTATTATTCTCTTTACATGAAATAGTGCAACCCAGCATGTTCATTGAATTGAAGATTATAAACAACTTGCATAATGCCAAAAGAATGCTCTTTCAACTAAGAATTTATCACCAGAATGCTTGTTATATGCAATGTTTGCTTTGGAATTAGACATAAGAAGAAGCACAATATCATATTTAGCTGATTCTTCATCTTAAAAGACATTTAAGAAAATAGGTGGCTCATAAGAAGGGAAAAATACATTTTATGTAGTTTCATACGCCTTTTCCTGAATGTTAATATATTCATGAATATCTGAAAACAACTAGATACCATGAACTATTTATATTATGTTGAATTTTTCCAAGGATGTAATATCTTATTATATGGCTATAAAGCATACAATTTGATTATCTGTTTAGAATATTTCTCTCTCTCTCTCTCTCTCTCTCTCTCTTTCACTCTTAAGATGCAATAACATGCAGACTTTAAAACTACTTACCCCTCCTAATTCTGAACTGGTGTGTAAATTATATCATTTCAGCTGCTCAGTGTTCCTGTATTACACTTGGTTCTCTTTGACTCCTGTATTACACTTGTTTCCAAAATCAAAAGCAATCCACAGACTACTCTATGTAGAAGAGTAAAGAAATAAATGCATATCTTTGGTGCTGAGAAGCAATAGAAATAAATGTTTTGTGATCAAGTAGGCAGGATAAATCAGAGATGTATTGACATTCAGAGTCCTTGCCATGATATTAAGATTATAATATTAAGTTCTCATGTCATGGAGACTAGAATTATTTGTTTACAGTGTTTACAAAGTATGTGGGTGTGCTGTTTAATGACTCTGAGCTGTAATTTCCACTGAAAGCCAAGCAAAGCAAGGGCACAGGGTTTGGGTTTTTTTGTTTTATATTCACTACAAATGTCTCATATGGGGTTAGTGCCCACTCAGTCCCTACCAAATGAATAAATCAATCTGCAGAAGGGAAAGAATAAAAACTCTTTCATACGGACATGGGGAAAATAGAACAGTTAGGTACAACACTTTCACAGTGAAGAACCGATGCCAAGCATGTACTCACAAATGTCAGCTACACATAATGCACTGATTTTCCCTGTCTGAATAGAGACTTGTTAATATTTCCAGACTTAGTATGCAGCTACCAATTTTCATAATAAATGTTGCTTTTTTGAGGAGAAATTGACATTATTGGATATCCTGTTGAGGAAAATCATGGTTAATTGGCTTATTTTTTACTTTTCAATGTTAGAATCTGGCATGTTTGGAAGCACCATTTTGGAATAATATTGCACCAACATTGGAGCCATGACCTTGAACTTCAGGTTTTTGTTGAGGCTCATCCAGTATCAGCATGCACAGACATCCATCAATGTATCAGACATATATCAATAATTAGATCAGAATAGATCACATATCTTGAAATTCTTAAAAATGACACAGAAGTATCAGTTGGTAATTCCTGATTGTCATCTGGAGTAATATCAACTCTGTGTTACTAAACTGCTGAAATTAAAAGTCTTAATTACACTTAAAAGACAAGAATGCAGGGTATTGTTCTGGAATGGAATTGAAGCCTCCACTCACCAAAGAATGGATAAAACAAGACAAGTGGATTAGGAAACTGCTACCCCTGGAGCAGGAGAGTGTGAATTCATTCCTCTTTCCACTTCCCACCTCCTGATCCTGTTCTGTAAGCCCCAAGCCAGGCAGTGATGGGGCAAAGGGAAGATAAGGATTCACAGAGGAGAACCTCCATTTATATCCCTGGCTTCCCAGACAAAGCACGGTAATTGTTGGTCTACACTTTCATAGAGAGGAAGAGTTTCTTATTTCTTGGTCAGGATAGAGTAAATCAATATACCGAACAAATCTGGAGGGACAAGAAGGAAAGTCTGAGAGCTGGGCATTGGCAGAATTTAGGGAGAATAAAGATGCAGATCAGAATTTTCTAGAATCAGAGAGAAGACATGAAATTTAATAAGCTTTCTTAAAAGGCATTTGAGTCACTTTCAGAGGTGTTGAAAAGGCAAGTACTAAGTACATATGTTGATGTGCCAATACTTCAACATTTGACCCTGCATACTCTGTGATTTATAAATGAGATGTGTGTGTATGGGGGGGGCAGTGTTGGGCTTCGCACATGCTAGATGAGTATCTAGCCATGTAACTATAGCCCAGCCCAAAAACTTAAACAAAATAAAATTTTACTTTTAATTTCAGAGGTTTTTCCAGTGAAGCTGTCTTCAACTCTCATTGTTTCATCTTTAATTATTGAGTCCGTTTGGGGTTTAAAATCTCAGGAACTAAATTGCCTGGGACCACAGGTATGTCTTTCTTTCAAATTTACATGCTTTGTCCTTTCATTTTCTCTTCTTCTTAGGGATGACTTCTTTGTCCTACTGAGTTACACTTCTCTAAGCTGTCCCCTGTTGACTGGGTGAGACAGATGGTTGTCATATAAACCTAGTTATCAGTAGAGAGATTTCCTTCCTCATAGAGTTTTATCTTTAAAAAAATCTTGATGTGTGCCCTCTTGAAGCTGTCTTTCATTTGTGATATTAAGCAATGTCCTTTCTGTCACAGAAGTGTGGTTTTATTTTACGTTTTCATTTCATTTCACTTTATAATTGGTGGTTCTCACTTTTGTGAGCATCCAAATTATCTGGAGAACTTACTAAACCTGAGATAACTGGGTTCCCCCCACCTCCCCGGGAGTTTCTCATTCAATAAGCAAGTAGTTGAGCCGCAAGGAAGTGCATTTGTAATAAGTTCCCAGCTGGTGCTGGTTATGTGGATTGGATGAGATCATAATTGCACATGGTGGACAGACTCAAGGCTGAGGTAGTCAATACTGCATAATGGCTCAAGATCATGCCGTCCCAGAAAACCCTGGAAAGTTGGGCTCTTGAGGAAATTACATCAACCTAAAATTAACCTTCACCCTTCCAGAAGAATGAATCTCCACATGAAATCCAGACACTCACCTTCATCTGTCAAATCTGAAGGAGATGGGGCTCAACACTATGATGTAGAATAAAAGATGAAAGAAAAAAAGAAAGAAAAAAGAAAGAAGAAAGAAAAAGAAAGAAAGAAAGAGAGAGAGACGGGGGAGGGGAGGGAGGAAAGAGGGAAGGAAGGAAGGAAGGAAGGAAGAAAGGAAGGAAGGAAGGAAGGAAGGAAGGAAGGAAGGAAGGAAGGAAGGAAGAAAGGAAGGAAAGAAAGAAAATATCACAAGATGCAAAGCTTAGTATTCAGACTAATATGAGCACCTTAACCATGCATTTATTAACCCTTATTTGAATCTAATTATTTATCAACTTCTATCCACCTCTTGAAATAAAAAAGTTTCCTCCAGTGACTGTTCATTCATATGAAGTAAAATTTCCTTTCATTATACTAAAGCTACCCCATCCATGCTGCAAGAGGAAGAATTCACATTTAACCCTTCAAGCATTGCACCTCCATGGAAAATGGTTTCTGTCTACATACTCTGTCAATTCAAGGGATGCAAGGTAGTCTGGAATCATTGTTACATGAAAACATTTCATTGCATCCTTAGAAGGTCATAAACTCAACTTGTCTGCCTCTTTTATAAAATACTAATCAATCATAAGGACCTCTGTGTTCCACTTTATTCACTCAATCAGTAGCAGTGATGTTGCATTAAACTGAAGGAGGCACAGCTCTGTAGCTCACATTTGTATTTGCACAAATTAGACAGAAAATATTTTGCTCAACTGAGCCTTTTCTCTGAATGTGTAATAGAGAGTGAGATTGGATGACGGTGGGTGGAGACTGGAATAAAACAACCCCAAAAGCACTTTTGTTCTAATCTGAAAGATCCTGTTATTATGAGAATATGTATAAAAATTGCTTCTCAAATATTTTCCATATTTTGTATTTTATTCAATTCTGTGTCTGAATCACTGAATCATACTAGAAGATGAGCATCAAAAGAGAATAATGCGATGCCCTAGTTTTATTTGCATCTAGAAATGCTTCACAAGGACCATGTTATGAAACTCCTAAAAGTCATGTCTCACTGGTACTTAAGGTGAAAGGGCATAAACGTAGTTGCACAAAATCAGCAATGCTCAGGGGAGGAGTATGAATGATCTAAAGCAAGGTGTGAGGTAGGTTACTGAAATCATTAGAAGTGGAGTCCTAGCAACAACAACCGTTGAAGATGTGAGAAGCAGGATAAGATAGAAGGAAAGTTTTTTGCACTATAATTGCAACACAGCCGTGAGAGGATCCCATGAGAAGCTCAGGAGTTGAGTGGTTTTTGACAGGTGTCCTGTCCTTGAAAACAGAACTTTGTAACTCTTTTCTTTTCTTCTTTTCTTTTCTTTTTTCTTTTTTTTCTTGTCTTTTCTTTTTTCTTTTCTTTTCTT